>JALLPA010002288.1:0-11840 GCA_036939895.1 Thalassiosira exigua | reverse complement strand
TCCGCCCCCCCCTCCACCCCCCCCTGGGGGGCTCCGCCCCCCCACAACCCCCCCCATGTTGAAGTAGAAGTATGATCGATAGTTATTCTGAAGCTCGCAGCTGCTGCGTTCGAATTCGATTGTTAGGCGAGCGGCGGAAGACGGAAGATCGAGCGAAAATACGTAAGGTACGTAACCAAGGTACATAACTACCATATCGTTGAGAACCAAAAATGTTCCGAATGGTAAGGTGCATATGTTCTGAACGCTGGGGTTAATAATGTGTCACATGCACCCCAGCATTCAGATCATTTATTCGAATGTTTGGCGGGAAAAAAACTTGCATTTGTGATGCGGTGCATAATTCTTTTTATACCCCCACTTGTGCCTGTGGCAAATCACGCGCATTGCCAACGAATGTGTTCACGTCATGCAATGCCAATATCGTTGACGTGCGAGCATTATGTGGTCATTTGTGATCGTGTGTGATGACGGGTCATGACGGGTGGTCACGCGTGATTTAGCGTGATGTTGTGTGATCTTATGTGGTCACTTGTGATCGTGCGTAGTCACTTGTGATCGTGCGTGGTCACTTGTGATCGTGCGTGCTCCCGTGTGATCGTGCGTGGTCGAGTGTGATCGTGCGTGGTCGAGTGTGATTGTTCGTGACTTGTGGACTCCACATTTCCACATGGTCTTACAAGAAGGAGGAGGAGGAGGAGGAGGAGGAGGAGGCAACATTAATGATCCCCAAGAGATACTGGTTAGTTAACCCAGTATCTGATAGTGTGGCTAGCAGTGGCTGGCCTCCGGCCTCGCCCAACCCCGCGCTCCTCGCGCCTACATGGCCCTGTTCAGAAAACTTTTTTTGGTATTTTGGGCCTCTGAGATGACCCAAAATATCAAGCCAAATACCAACTAAAATACTAATTTTGGTTAGAAAAAGCGTATGGTCAGGAAAACCTTCCACCTGGAAGTAAATAGCAGAAATACTGAACAGACTCTGGTATGTTTTATACGTAGGAATACGTGGAACTAAAATGAGTATTTTACATGGTATGTATTTCAGCGATTTCGACTTAGTTTTTCTGGACAGCCTTTCTACGTCCGGCGTCCTCCGCCGTCCTCGCGCTACCGCTGTCGGCTTGGTCGTCGTCGTCGTCGTCGTCTACTCAGCGCGAGAAGGGAGAACGCAGCGTCGGGGCCGGGAGGAGCGGCGCTCGCGCTCGCACTCGCACTCGCACTCGCACGCGCTCCGCCGGAGACCTGCGGCGGAGGCGGAGGCGTTCGGGGTGGCGCGGGGGGCGAGGGGAAAGCTTTCGCTGGTCTTTTTGACGACTCGAGAGTCGAGAGGCCCTCCGCGCGACGAACCTCCTTTCCGCCTTCGCGCCCGCCCCTGCGACGTAAATATCATGGGGAACCCGCCCGTCCCCGACGGGGGCACGGCCCTCGCCTCTTCTCTCGCCTCGTCCCTCGCCCCCTCCTCCCCCTCCTCCGACCCGCCGTCGCGCTCGACGACGACGTCCGCCGCCGCCGAGCCCGAGCGTCCGGATCCTTCGCCTTCGGACGAATCCGCCGCCCCCCTCCTCCTCCTCCGGATCATACTCGCCGACGCCGACGCCGACGCCGACGCCGACGATGTCGCCCCGGAGCCGGAGCGCCGTCCCTCCCGATGCTGCGCGCCGGGGACCCCCTGCGTCGTCCCGGGAGGCCTCCGGCACGCGCCCTTGACCTCCGCGGTCCGATCGCTGTCGACGTCCGAGCTGCTGCGCGAGGTCGACGCGTTGGATTCGTTTCGCCGGAAGTGCGACAACCTCTACCGCCGCGTCCGGGCGCTGTTCTTCTTGTACGCCGTGCATCGATTTCATCTGCCCGCGAGGAGGAGCGCGATGCGGAGGTGCGAGGGGGGCGACGAGGTGGATCGTCCCGAGGGCCCGGGCCGTTCGAATGGGGCAGGAGGGGAGGGAGGGGAGCCGGCGGCGGCCGAAGGCGGGACGGTCATATGCCCGCGGGGGTACGCCGCCCTCTTGGACCGGAGGTTCGAGGAGGCCATCGACTGCTTCTTGGAATCGGTGCCCTCGTCTTCGTCGACCATCGCAGTGGACCCCGACAACGACGAGGTCAAGGGGGGAGACGACGACGACGAGCGCGCCGTGCCCCGCAGGACCTCCCTCATTTCCGACCTCGGACTCAGCCGCCTGGATCCGGAGGGGGGGCAGCAGCGCCTGTCCTCCGCGTCCGCGTCGTCGTTATTTCGGTACTCGACGTCGTCCCTCGATCATCCCCACCGAACGTCGGACGACTCCTCGGGACTCGAGCTCGAGGGGGAGGGGTTGGTCCTCAGCTTGGTGCGGGAGAATCCGAGGGAGGAGGACGATCGGCGAAAAAACGGGGAGGGCGGCTTCGAAACGCGACCCGTCCCCCCTCCCCTCCTCCTCCTCCCGTCGGACGCGACCTCCTCGGCCTTGGCCCGGGCCTATCGCGAGCTGGCCTTCCAGACCCTCGCGGATCAGGTGAAGAGCTCGGTGCGGTCGCACCCGGGGAACGAGTGGATGTTCGACGTATCGAGGCCGGAGGATCAAGTCCTCGCGATGAGGGACGAGTTGCTCCCCCCCGGGGAGGGAGCGGACGCCGCCGGGCCGGTCCTCGTCGAGCGCACCCCCGTCCGGATGGACCTGTCCCACTCCTGCTGGTCGGACATCTTCTTTTTGGGGATGGATTACCCCGAGGCGGCGCGGGTGGTGAACTGCTCCGTCGACCTGGCCGTGCGGGGCGCGGGGGGCGAGGGAGGCGACGGGGCGGCGCCGCCCGCTCCGCCGATCGAATGCCGACTGCGCCTGACGAAGAGCCACCCGGGAACGATCAAGCTCACCAGCGTGGACCTCGAGTGCTCGGCGATCCTGACCCGCGCGAGGGAAGCGTTCGACTTCGGAGCGGACCACCTCGGCTTGCTCAAGGCGGGGTTGGTCGCGGGAGGCATCGTGCCGCCGGGCCTCGAGGGCTCCGGAGAGGACGTCCTCCTCGAGGACCTCCTGGGGGCCATGCTGCCCGGATGCGGCGTCGAAGGAGGAGGAGGGGCCGGATGTCCCTTCGGCCTGGAGTTGACCACGCACGTCCGCGGCATCCCCAAGGGATCCCGCCTCGCCGTGTCGACCAACCTCCTGGGATCCATCGTCGCGGTGTCCATGCGCGCCACGGGCCAGACCGCGTCGCTCACCGGCCCCCTCTCCGAAGAGGAGCGACGGCTCGTCGCCGCCCGAGCCATCTTGGGCGAGTGGCTGGGAGGGAGCGGGGGGGGATGGCAGGACTCCGGGGGGATCTGGCCGGGGTTGAAGTTGATTCATGGCGTGAAAGCCGCGGAAGGCGATCCGGAGCACGGCGTGAGTCGGGGGAGGTTGCTCCCCCGTCATAGGTTGCTGAGGGGGGAGGAGGCGCCCGAGGGGCTGATGCGCGCGCTGGAGCGGAGTCTGGTATTGGTCCACGGGGGCATGGCGCAGAACGTGGGGTGAGTGTCGTTGCTCGCTGGACGCTACGTGGCGGAACTCGACGCGATCTCCTCCGACCTCAACATCGCTGTATGTGCAACTCGTCCCGGTGAACTAGACCCATCTTAGAGATGGTCACGGAGAAGTACCTCCTGCGAGAGGAGGAGGAGTGGGCCGCCCGGCATCGGGCCATGGGCATCCTGGACGAATTGCTGGCGTCCTTCCGGCGGAGCGATGTAAGGTCCATCGCGGAGTTGGTAACGGAAAAGTGAGTCGTCCACATTTCAGAGTGTCTCGATCGACCTCTGCGTACGTGCGAAATCTGACCTAGATGCAACGAACGTCAGCTTCTTCGGACCGATACGGACGGTCATCCCGTGGGCCACGAACCTCTACACGGAGACCCTCATCGGTCGCGTGAAGGAGCGCTTCGGGGACAGGTTCTGGGGATTCTGGATGCTGGGTGAGCGACCCTTGAAAGCAGAGCGTGCACGTCGTATACACCGGCGTTATTTTTCTCTTGCGTTCGTTGTTAACGACCGCGATTCCGTCGTTTTGCTCCTACTACATCATGTTCGTATGATAGGTGGAATGTCTGGGGGCGGGATGGGGTTCATCTTTGACCCCGAAGCCAAGGGCGAAGCCCTCGCTGAGCTGGGTGATATCATGTTGCGAACGAAGAAGGACATGGAGTGTTCCCTGCCCTTCGCCATGGATCCCGTGGTCTTTGACTATCGTGTGAATGAACATGGCACTATGGCGGAACTGTGTCGCGCCAATGAGCTCGGCATGGATGGCGAAGGGACCTCCACCATCGCGCAAGGTGGCTCATGCGACAGTGGGGGCATGGACGAGCTGCTTCAGGAACAGGGGTTTGATACGGCGGGACATGACCAAATCCGCGCCGATCTCCGTAGTGGCAAAATTGGGCTTGCGAAGAATCGTCTCCCGGCAGAATCAGACCTGACGGACGTGACTGCGGATGATGTTTTCATAATCGACGAGCACTCGATCCCATCCAACGTGCGTCGGCGCGGCCTGGAGGAGCTGTCGGCTGGGTCGGTCGGAGTAGTGACGTTGGCAGCGGGGGTTGGAAGCCGCTGGACGCAGGGCGCCGGCGTCGTCAAGGCGCTGCACCCGTACTGCTGCCTCGGCGGGAGGCACCGGACCTTCCTAGACGTACATCTCGCGAAGAACCGCCGGGTTTCTTCTGTGTCTGGGATGCCAATTCCTCATGTCATCACTACCAGCTGGATGACAGATGGTCCCATCGCCTCGTTTGTGGAATCTCTTGACGAGGAACGAGGCGACACACCCATCTACGTATCAAAAGGGAAGTTTATCGGTCTTCGTTTGGTACCCATGGTGACAGACCTCAAATTTCTATGGGAGGAGCAGTCTCGCCAGCGCCTGGACGAGCAGGCCGAGAAAGTTCGCGACAGCGTCCACTCTGCGCTCATGGGCTGGGCCGAGTCGAACGGGGAAGGGAGCGACTACCGTGATAATGTCCCATCGCAGTGCCTCAGCCCCGTTGGGCACTGGTACGAGGTTCCCAACCTCCTTCTCAACGGGACACTGAAGAGGATGCTGGAAGATCGACCCCAGCTTCGGACACTGATGCTCCATAACATTGACACAATTGGTGCGGACGTCGATGCATCGATCCTTGGAAAGTTTCTCGAAACAGGATCGACGCTGGCATTTGAGGTCGTTCCCCGCTGCGTCGACGACATGGGCGGTGGGTTGTGCAGGGTGAACGGCACACCCAGGTTGGTGGAGGGCCTGGCATTGCCTAGCGAAGATGATGAGCTCAAATTCAGCTAGTGAGTTGTCGTTGGCCTCACTTTTGACACAGACAAGTTGGGAGCAACTTCGCTTACTCACGAAACTTTCTGCAATGCACATTCTGCATACCACAGTTACAACAGCCTCACGACCTGGATACACATCGACAAGGTAAGTTTTGGATTGGTAGAGAAGTAGTATCATTGTGTCTCTGTCTGTGGCTAATGCATCTTCTATGTTCTCAAACAGTTGCTATCCAAGTTTGGGCTCAGCCGTAATGACATCCTAGAAAGCTCAGAAAAGGTACCGCATGCAATCAATGCCTTTTCGAGGCGCCTCCCCACTTACGTCACCATCAAGGACGTGAAGAAACGATGGGGCAATGGCCAGGTAAGTCAATTACGCAGCTCGTTCACTCCTTTTGATCAATTGACAAACTTTCCCTCAAAAATTCCATTCCCACTTCTGCGACAGGAGGATGTTCACCCGGTGGCTCAATACGAAAAGCTTTGGGGCGACATGTCCTCGGTCAAAGGAGTAGAATGCTCTTACTTTGTGGTTCCGAGGCAGCGCGGGCAGCAACTTAAGGATCCAGCGCAGCTTGATGGATGGAGCAGAGACGGTAGCGCGGCTCACTTAGATTCCATTTGCATGTGGTAGTTTAGCTAGCTAAAAGATATAAACTTTTTGAATACCTCGACCCACATTCACATGCTTGTTGGGTCTTATGACCTCGCCCATCCCCCCACCCTCAACCTAGGTATGTCCACCACGAAAGTCAAGTTAGCGTCTTCGTTGCCAGCTAACATTTTTATGATCTAGGCCCACTCTCATGCTCGCCACCCCCCCCCCCCCATGTACGCCAGGAAAATCAAGTTTGCGTATAACAAATGATCTCACAGCCCATATTCTCCAGTAAGTGTAAAGTTTGCGTCTTCGGTATGGCCTTTGGGACATATCTTTTGAGTTATTTTGCAGCCCAGATTCACCAAAGTGTAGGTAGCGTGCAGCTCCTCGTCCACCAAGAATATTATGATGGTCGCAGCCTCATAGACGGCTTTTCTTGAAACGCCATCGCAGGACAATAACTCACTTGAAGCCCCTTGGCGAAGCACCGGCGGCCACCTCCGCCAAAATTTGGCGAATCACGGGCAAGCCGTTGACCGCGTTCATTCCCAAGCTCCGACCGAACCCGATCAACCTCCGCAACCCGCCCGCGCCGCCATCGCCGTCGCAACTGCCATCCGCAACGCCGCCGGGTACACCGTCGCCGCATCCGAACATCTCGTGCAGGGCGTGGACTCCCCCGACCACGCCCCATCCTTTCACGAGCCTCTCCCGGTTGTATCGATCCAAGAACAGATCCGTCCCCCCGACGTCCATGCCGGAATCCGCCGCTTCGCGGACCAGCGCGCTCAGGGAGCGGACGTCGTCCAGGCCCAAGTTCAGCCCCTGGCCCGCCATGGGGTGCATCGTGTGGGCCGCGTCGCCGACGAGGGCCACTCGCGGAGAGGCGTAGCCGCCGTTGATTCGGTCGGTTCCGAGGCCGGACGCCGCGACGTGGGACGCGGCGAGGTCGAAGCCCAACACGGGACTCGCGACCCCGATCGATTTCGGAGGCGTCCGGAAGTAGTTTCGGGAAGGGGACTCCGTCCACGTGCCCATCGTGAGGCCCGCGTTGGCGGCGCGGAGGAGGGAGTCCACCTCTTTCGCGACGGTGGGCAAGAACGGGATCGAGAGCCCGTCTGCCTTGGAACCCGAAAGGAGGGAAGCGTTCGCGTTCGGACCTTGCCGCAGGCGACGGTTGAGCGTCGAGACGAAGTCCGAGGCCGAAAGGGAAAGGAGGTAATTCGCCTCCGAAGGCGTCGTGGACCACACGACGTTCGCGTAGATCGGTCGTCGTCCGTCGTCGCCCTCCTCGTTCGCGTCGTCGGCGCTGTTCCACACGGGGAGCAGCGCGATGGGCCCGTGTGGAAGAAAACGTTGAAACGCCGTCCGCGCCATGCCGGATTCCAACCGCACCGTGCACGTGACCGCCTTCCGACCGTACGTCCGGGTCGTCATGGGAAAGCGTCCCACCGACCGTCTCACGAGGGAATTGGCGCCGTCGGCCGCGACGAGGAGATCGGCGGACAGCGCGCGTTCCTCCGCGCCGCCGTCGTCGTCCGATCGCGCGTAAGAGATTTCCACGGGCGGAGGGGGGTCGACCTTCCCCATGTCCGCGGGCGAAGGGGCCTCGATGGACGTTATTCGCACATCATCGAGGAGATCGATCCGGTCGTCTCGCCGGAGCTCGTCCCACAAAGAGGAGACGAGGGGGGCGTCTTCGACCACGGCCCCCAACCAAGGCTTGCGCGGCGCCGTCGCATTTCGTGCGCCGTCCGCGCCGTTCAAACAGCGGTCCAGGTCCACCAACCGACCTTCCTCGACGGCCCCGGCCAAGTCTTCCCCCGCGAAGTGGAGCTGCGCGGGACCGTCGCTCTCCCACACTTGCATCGTGTCGTACACTCCGCACAGGTTGTATCTCACGAGCGATCGCAGCGCCGATTCCCCCAGGTAGGAGAGGCTCGCGGGGGAGAGCGCGTACGCCCTCGGATGGGGCGCCCTCCTCGGTTGCCCGTCCTCGGACGGTCGTTCGCGGACAACGAGGTCCTCCAGCGGGGGAGGAGCCGGGCGCCGCTCGAGCAGGGCCACTTTCAGCGGACGGCGGCGATGTTCGTTGGCTTCGGCGCCGCCGTGGCTGCGTCCGAGCGAATCGTCCAGGAGCAGACGCGCGAGGACCGACCCCACCGCGCCCCCCCCGGCGATGACGACGTCGTAGTGACGATCCGGAGCGGAGGAGGAAAGCCTCCGCGAAGCGACGTAATTGCGACGGTTCGGATTCGAGCGAGATGAATTCGCGCGAGGCTTCCATGGAAGGAGCCGTTGGGTCGCGTCGACGGGAGAGGACGGCGGACGCCGTCGGAGCAGAGCCGCGGTCCTCATGCTCGTGCCGAGGACGAGATCGGGATTGGACGGAGGCCGGAGGAGGCCGGCGCGCGCACCGGCGGCGCCCCGCGGCCTCGCTCTCGTTGAGGGGGCAACCAACGCCAGCGCCGATGCTGGATGCTATGGGTAGTAAAGCTAACAAATTTTACCAGCTGCACAAAATTAATACTCCTATCAATCTTTATTGTACTCGGAGGATGCCCTAAATTAGTCTAAGATCATGTCTGATGTGACCGGTACTTAGTGCGACTCTTGAGCTTTGATTTGGTGCCCTCAGTTTTGAATTTGATTCAGCTCAGGCTGAGAGTTTTGAGTTTTCCTGGGCTGTGAGGTTGGCAGGGAATCGAGGTTCCCTAACGTACCACTGCACCACCCCAGGAACTCCCGACAGAGCTTCTTGTCCTTGAGCCAGTTGTCCGTCCATTCCTCGCTCGGGACTTTCTGGGAGGTCCTCGTTGCCGAGAAATTCTTCATTTTCAAACTGGCAGTGATTTCAAAAAATCGAAGCTTACTTTAGGCCGCGATCAACAACGACGCCGACGTCTCCGTCCCTCCCCCTCCGACGACGACGGACGCGCAAGTCCCCGGGGTACGACGAATCCTTGTCCGTGCCCCGGCCTGGTTTCGACATCCAGTCGAGCAATATCTTGGGCCGGGATCAGCTTCCCCTGCCTTTCGGCCGCTCCTTCTTGCCGAGGCCCCCATCCGCTTCCAACCCTCGCCGTCGTTCGCCCCCGTCCTCCCCGAAAAGCTGGACGTGGAGCCCCTCCCCGACCTCTCCTCTCGAGCCGCGGGCGATCGCCCTTCCTCGAGAACCTCGACCCTTTCTCCCGGCAAGCGCGATCCGTGCTCGATGACCCCGTTGTGTTTCCTGGGCGATGGGCGACCTGGCCTTTGCCCATCTCTCCTGGACGCGCCTCCACCCTCTGCGTCTCCGCATCCGTCCGTCCGCCAAAGCTTTCTCCCCATTCCTTTCTCGCCGCCAAAGCCTTTGGACGGGACGCCCTTTCTCTCCCAACTCTCTCTTCCCTTCTCCCTTGCCCGCACGCTCGTTCACAACCGCTTGTTCTAACCCAGCTCTCTCCATCGGGCGGGGATGGGCGACTCCCGAAAGTAAGGACGGACGGACGAAGGAAACAAAGGAAAAGACCCCGGTGGGGGCGCGCACGACCGGACCCCCTTCCTATTTCTTCCCGTCCGAGGGGACGAAAAGGAGGAATGCTACGGCCTAACCTCCGTCCTCATCGTCGTCCTCGTCCTCCGTGGCGCCTCGCGGGATCGAGGTCCCTTCCCTCTCTGCCGTCTGCATCGGGTTTGAGAATGGCTTGGAGGGCGGATGTGAGATGCGAGTCTGACAATAAAAACAATCTATCCGTGGACTCACCCTCGCCTGCTCGGCCGAAAATGAACTTCGCTGACCCCGACCGTTCTTTCGATTTTCCGCCGTCTTCGAACGACCCCTCGGCCTGCAATCGAGCGGGGGATGAGCGGGAAGCGTGGGAACGTCGATCAACGACGCGACGAAAAAATGACGCGACGCGTTTCAACGGCGAAGCCGCCGCCGACGCCGATCGGCGACACGATTTCGGCAACCATAGGCGACAATGAAAGGTCAAAAGCATTCGTCCCCGACGCTGGGCGCCGCCATCGTCGCCGTATTTTCGGAGATAAACCGTGGTCGGGGAGGCTTGGTGGGGGGGGCGTCTATGTCATCGTCGCCGTCGGCGCGTCGGCATCGGGCACGCTATGCAGTGTAGCCTACGCCGTAAACGAGTGTAACACACCCAAACAAGCATGCGCCAACGACCTTTTTTCTATTTTTTTGTTTTTGAACCGCCAACCTCCGCGAACCACGATCCAAGCGCAAGCGGTGGCCCAGCGAACGATGACGCCGGCGCCCCGGCGGGGGATGGCGCTGCCGTCGATGCGGTCGACGGAATCGCCAATCGCCCAGCCGACGAGCCGTCCGGCGGACGAGCAGATGGCGCGGAGGACTGCGCGACCGACGATCCGGCCAACGATGCGCGCGGCCTGCTACGGCGTTGGTGGCGAACCCTTTGGTGCAGCCAGCGGCGAAGCCCGTGGCCGAGCCGGCGGCGGCGGCTCGACCTACGGCGAATTTCGCGGCCCGACCTCCGTCGAGGCCCGCGGCGTAGCTTATGACTTAACCGGGGGCACGATCGATGGCAAAGCCCGTGAGCCGAGTGACGACGAAAGCGATCACGCAGGGAGAGAGGGGGAGAGGGCGAGGGCTGGGGGGGGTGGGGGTCGAGGGGGAGGGAACGACGCGGATGACGAGGATGACGACCCTTTGGTCGCCGCGAGTCGGGTCCTGTGGCGGCGGCAGGCGGACGCCACAGGAGGGGAGGTCCTGGCTTCTGGATCCGTGCGGTGCAAGCGCTGGCGATCTGGTTGGGCGCGTGGGGGACAAGGCCGACGCGGCGACGTTCGTTGGGCTGGACGTGGAGTTCGTGATCCGGACGAGGAGGAGGGGGGGGGGCGTAGAAGCGGCAGCATAGATCAAACGGGGAGACCTGGGTGCCCGACGAGGGCGTGTTGGGGGCGTCGAATGCGGGGCGGACGGGTGCTGGTCTCAAACTGCGTCCTGAACTATGCCGGCGGGAGAGTGGAATCTAGTGGTAGGAGTACAATATGAGGCGAAGGGGGTGGCGGACTTGGGGCAGGTCAAAAAGAAGAAGAGGTCGCGGGTAGATGACGAGGACATGGACGAGGGAGGGGACAATTCTAGGGAAGTCGGAGGGCGAATTAGAGTCGCAGGAAGGCGAGGGGGGTCGCCCCCGCCAGCGGCCCCTCCATGTCCGTCAGGGTTGGGCGAAGGGGCATGAACGGCCGTTCTTGACCGCCCCCCGCGGCACGCCCACTGCGTCTTCCGGCAAGAGGCCTGGAGACGACGTCTTCCTCCCGAACCCTTCTCCTCCTCCACTTGTCCTTGGGGCGCAGGAGCGCGGACGGCGCTTGACAAACACGCCGAACTGCCTCCACTGGACGGCTGCAGGTCGACGAGGCCGCTGAGGCGTACGTCGCGGTGGCGCGGACATGCGAGGGCCTCCTCGCGCACGGGGGCGACGGCGGGGACTCGGCCACAGCGCGCTAGACCCTCGCGGGAGCGCTGTTGAAATGGGGCGTCTGCCTCTGATGGTGCGGCGGGTCACGGAGGCGATCGAGCAGCGGCGGCGACAACGCGCGAAGGAGAAGAGCGACGGCGTCCGCGCGGCAACAGCAGCTGGACCCTCGCGGGAGCGCTGCAGAAATGGGGCGTCTGCCTCTGATGGCGCGGCGGGTCACGGAGGCGATCGAGCAGCGGCAGTGACGACGCGCAAAGGAGAGGAGCGACGGCGTCCGCGCTGCGGCAGCAGGCAGAGGCCGAGGAATCTGCAGCCCAGCTCCTGGGATTATTGGATGTCTGCACCTGGAGCCCGAGGTTGCGGCACCAAAATCACAGGAGCGATCCGTGGACGCGTTGCACGGCCTTGGGCCTGTTCGAGGGCGGGCTGGGGCGGGATCCACCCCATCTGGTGGTGATTGGGGCGCGATGCAACCTCGTGGCAGTGGAACGTATCGAGCAGAGCAACGTTCGTTCGG
>JALLPA010002284.1:0-13675 GCA_036939895.1 Thalassiosira exigua | reverse complement strand
CCCCATAATATGTCCCTGTCGTTCTCTATCCGGAAGCCAAGACACACACACACACACACACACACACACGTAGGTAACTCTTGCATCAACGTACATGTATCTTATTTTTTTGGCACCAAGTGCACGCACGGCCGATTGAAACCAAACAGCCGATTAGAAGAATATATTTTTTCACTGATTGCAAATTAAATAGAGACTTTCAAAATGTGACGATGTTATGTAAATTTAAAATCAGATCTTTTCGTGTATTTTTGGCGCAAGCTTAGTAATTTGAAATTAAAGCTATTTCAATATTATCGCCTCTAAACATAGGACCTCATACAAAATCTACAGTGGTTCTAAAATATCATTTTTATTACGACTAAAACATCATTCAGCTTGCTTCATCACATTTTGCAAAAACATAACACCACAAAATAAAATTGTGACGAACTTCAAAAAAGTATACTTTTAGAATATGCATTTTGTTCTTGTTTTGAAAAATTGTTGCAACCCCTCCATAAATGTATCCAAATTGTGTCCAGATAGTTCTAAATTTTGGGGCAGGAGGGAACAAGCCAGAGGGAACTGAGCCTGGCCTGCTCGGAGCTTTCGTAGTCATCCTAATATGATAATATTCATTCATATGACCAAGAATGAAAGCATTGACAACAGATCTGCTTAGATTCGTTGGCCTTGCAGATTAATTTGGGCCAATTCAGGAATCGATATTATAACACGGCAATGGAACGGCCCCTAGGTCATATATGCAACCCTGTAGTCTCTAATCTACATAATTTTCTACGTTGTTATTATGCGTACAGCAATTGATTGATAGAAGCTAGAGGTTCTCAATTCCCCCTTGGTGAAAATTATCAGTTGCGACCAATAATCGCCACGGACTGATGGACAAAAAAAATGAAAAAAACAAAAAGACTGTTCCCCCCAGCTTCACTTAATCTTGCTTGGGCTAGTTTATGGAACGGCTCTGTGGATAGATTATGTGCATTGGCAGGAAGATGGTACATTTGCAAGCTATGAGGTAAACCTTCAATGCCAGTATTGTGTAAAGCAAGATGACTTCATGGGTCGGGTTACAATAACAACTTCTACAGAGAACCTACGAGAGGAGAAGGCATTTCTTTCTCTAGTTAATCCATTTGTCCCAGTGGACAGAGTGGGTGATGGTTGAAAGAGAGCCACGGCAGCTGTTCAGACTCCAATTATTCAATGAAGTCAAATTTCATTCATTACTCGTTGCTTTCACAACCGATGCCCCGATGTAATACCGTCCATTTGTTGGGTGATCGCCTTCACTTTCAAATTTGATCCCCATTCTTTGTAATAAGACTTGGCTTGCGCGAACAAATCCAACGACATCTGGGTTTCGCCGATCCGTTTGTAGTGCAGAGCAGCATGCTCGTATGCCAATCCATGCTCGTGGACAAGATTGGACATGCGAGAGGAAGTGATGGCAGCAGCATACAAAGCTACGTCATCAAAGACGGAGACAACAGAAGGCATCATTTGAGTTCCGAACCAAGTTGATAAGCTACGTCATAAAATTGTTCAGTGTTTACCTTTTGCATCCTCATACTTCTTTTCAAAGGATGCCTTCTCGGCTTCAAGAAGATACACCTGAAGTATATACGACCAAATCTGTAAGCCTGGCAGCACAATATGACTTTTATTGCACTGGACTTGGGATTCCATACCTTATTGTGGTAGTTTCCTGGACAAATGTCTGCTGCGTTTTGCAAATCTGATATGGCGTCCTTATAAAGAGCGATTGCTTTGAGGAACACGGATCCGTTTCCTGCGCTAACCTATGAGACATATTGTTCACACATTTAGGATAGCAACCATCCACCTATCCGAACTCACCATTGATGTTTTTGATGCCACGGAATGCATTCAGCGCGGCATAGACTGTTTTCAAAGTGAGCACGACAAATGATGAGATCGCATACGAAAATGTAGGCAGCGAAACCACGAACTTACACAAAGTCTGAAGATGAACGAGGCCACGAAGGGAGCGCAGGTCAAGTAACTTCTTCACGTAGTGATGACATCGGCTTGTGTGGCCCAACCAAAAAGATTGGATCATCTTATTGAAATAGATTCCGGTCTTGTGAATCTCATCTACGTTTTGCTCGTTGGTAGCAGAACCCATAGAGTGCTCGCTGTCAAGGAGCACTGAAAACGTTTCTCTAAAGGATGAGAGGCAGACCTTGGCTATTTTGTTTGGCGAGCGCTCCAGAATTTCTAGATGTTGGTCAAGCTCAGTTGCGATGGTAGACAATTCTTCTCCCGCAACCAGCGTATAAAGCCTTAGGCGCATCGAGATAAAGAAGGCAGTGGCAGTATCCCCTGACGAAATACCAACTGGAAACAAAGTGAGAAATAAGTGGCGTGAAAGAGTAAACATATTTGCCGATCCTTACCGTCAAAGCCCTTGCGAAGATGATTGGCGATTACTTGAAATGGTTCGGTGTAGAAGGATGCGAACCCTTTTGGAGAGTAAGCGCACTGTAGGTTCAACGGCGGCGTTCCAAGTCAAAGCATGAGAGATAGACAATCCTCACCACTGAAAGACAGAGGAGAGGGGCAATAACAGAAACAAACAGTGAGGACAACAGCAAAGGCTTGCTAGCTCAAATAGAGGGAGAGCAATCGTTGGGAGATGACTTACTAGTAGAACACATAAAGCCTTGGGACAAGATCCGGCTTGTCATATCTCTGTTTGAAAAGTGACATGGCAACATTGGATACCCGACATAATTCGCGTATCTCCGCCTTCTCCTTGCATGTTTGCAAAAGAACAGCAGCATATTGAGAAAGTCCAAAGACGGATTCATCGCAAACGCCATTCTCCAGCGTGATCTGGACTATCCGACAAACGCAGAATGCCATCTTATCAGGTTGTTTGAAGAAACAAGTTATCGTCTGAGGCAATGATTGGTAGGTTGAAAGCAGAATGAAAAGGCGAGACCAGGTCAGCAGAAGAAACATGGAGGTAACAATCATTATTGAGTTGCAAACAAAGAAGCTACTCACTAAAAGATAATAAAATTTCAGAGTGTAGCAAAGCATGCCATCAATCTCCTTCGCGCTGAGCAAGTCTTCAGCCGATGTCCCAGCGAGCAATTGGCCTGTTTTCTTCACCGTTACCATCTTTACCATCAACATGTTGGTGTCGATCGACTCAGGTATCGATTCGTTGAGATGCGACAGAACTTCTTGACACAACGTATAAGCATCGCTGCTGTCTTCACAGGTAAGGAGAATCTGCTCAACAAACGATTAGCTATTGAGGGGCGAGAACAAATAGCCACGTCAACAACAGCAGTGATTTACTTACAGTGCCATAAAAATGATATGCATCGAGCTTGTCTTCCATGCATTGCCCCTTTTCTACTATCTTTCNAGTGCCATAAAAATGATATGCATCGAGCTTGTCTTCCATGCATTGCCCCTTTTCTACTATCTTTCTCAACGAATCATAGGCCTTCTCTATACTGCCACAGGAATTGGCGGCCTTGGCATGCAAATAAAACAGCTCGAGACAAAGTTTATAATGGCTACCCCAGTGGCTCTCCACCTGCTCAAGAAGTTCTAGGGCACGATTGAAGTATGTCAGGGCCGTCGCAAAATACAAGCGATTCATTGCCCTCGAACCAGCATTCAAGTTGAGTTTGGTGATATCCATTCGCATATCCGGCTGAATCAATGACGGCGTTCCATGGTTGAGCTGATCGGCGAGGGGGTAAATTGTGCTGCCCAGTTCTTTGCCCTTCGTCGCAGAATACAGCAGCATGCCTATGTCGAAATGGAACTGAACGGGGAGGAGATTTCACCAAGAAACATTAGCAAAGAACTAACATCTGAGCACACGACAACATGCAAACCTACCCTTTTCTTGTCTGCAAGGGGGATGAGCCCGTATGCAGCTTCTCGAACTAAAAAGCCAGCCAGAAACAAGTGTGAAACAATCCCAGCGCGTCATTCAGCAGCAAGAGAGTGGTAGGATTGAAGGCTCACCTTTGTCGTGCACGAACTTGAACTCGGAACCAGCCTTGATCAAGCATCCCTGATGGATGCATTCATCGAGACAATGACGTAGATCTGGATATTGAGGGGTAGAGCTGAAATAACCCACAATCGAATCGGCTATTCTGATGCCAAAACATGACAGGAGCTTCAGCGCAGACTGAACATTTTCCGGGAGCGATTCTATCTTGGTTGTGAGTAGGTAAAGCACGTTGTCCGTGATGTCCTCTTGCGATATCCTCCCCTCCTCCCAGATCCACCGGCGATCGCGTAGGCTGTATTTCAACAGCCGGCTCTCCACGAGGGACCTCATGAACTCCAGCGCAAACAGTGGATTGCCCTCGGTTTTCTCGTACACGATGTCGCTGAGGGTCCGACAGAGGCGCGGCAAGACTCCCAACATCTCCGCGACCATCGTGTTGAGGTCGCCCTGGCGCAGCCCACGCAGGCTCAGCTTCGTCGTGTGGACGGAGTGCGACTCAAGAGTGGAGATGAGGTCTAGCACCGGGTGGTCCTCGCCGACCTCGTTGTCGCGGTAACTCCCGACGAACAAGAAACAGCTGGCGCCCCTCGCGTCAGTGAGAAGGGCCTCGATCAGCTTCAGGGTCGGACGGGCGGCCCATCTGCTCGAATGTGGTTTGAGGTCATTTTTTCCAAGTATGAGACGATCAATTGCCCGTGAGATTCATTGCTCGTGTGTTCACTCACTGCAAGTCATCGTAGAACAGCATGACCGGCTTCTGGCGGCTCGACACGATCCTCACGAATCGCTGCAGCGTGAACGAGACAGTATTCACGTTCATAGTCACTTCGTTGCTTTTGACTTTCGCCGCCAGCTTCGCTTGCTGCAGAAACAGAACGTGGATGTTTGGCACCAGCCGGGCAAGGACGGCATAATCGGTCTCGAACTCTCTTTTCAGCTTGTTGGATATGTCCAGAAGCTCGTCCCGTCGAGATTTCCTCTTGATCAACGTGCACAGTTCGTCAAACGCGGATAGAACGCCTAGCAGCGGCCGATCCCTCGATATCTGGTCCACTTTCTGCGTGAGCTGTGGGGCGAGCGACGTTCATAGTAAACATTGAAATGGGTTGGACTGCGTGGACAATCGCACAATTGTGGTTTGGGGGCAACTCACTACATATCCGCCGGACACTTCGACGCGTGCTATCAAGCTCTGCACGAGCTAGGTGCAAGAAGAGCGAAGGCAAAGGCGGAAAGACCTGTTAGGTCACCAGACGAATAGTGGCCGATGAAAATGTTGGTGAAGGAAACGAGAAAGAGGCTCACCATAGTCTTGCCGCTGCCTGAAAAGAGATTTTGTGAGAGAATTGAAAAATCACATAGTAGATGCCAACATCAGACAACATTCCAAGGCATTCCAACACACGCAACAAATTCCACAGACAAGTGGAAGAAGTTGCCAGTGGCATCGCTTACCGGAATAGCCCCCGACGAAGAAGGCGGCGTCTTCCCCAGACGAAACGCGACAAAAGGCGTCCGTGATCATGGCCACCTCCTCCTCCCTCCCGTAGAGTTTACCCCTCCGTATTCTCAGCCCTGCTCCTCCTCCACTGGACACTTTCCTGCTCGGCGCATCCGCCGGGGCATCCTCTGCATCAAACAAGAAGCAGTCCGGATCCCGGATCATAAGGTGCAGGTCGTCCTTGACCGAGTCTAACAACGAGTATGCCACGCGACCGTCCATGAGGTCCCGGGTCAGCTGACATATCGACGAGGGGTGACCCAGTTCCCGCAGTGTAATGTACGTGGTCCGGGACATGGTCGCATGGGACTTGCCCTTTCGCTTGTCGTATCGCACGGTCGACCGCCCCGATTCGGTTATGTCACCCCTTTCTGCCACGCCGTCGGGAGCTGTTTCCGAGCACAGCTCGTACAGCAACGCGCCGAAGGACCGAAGGTTATCTCCATGGTCGCCTCCATCATTGTTTGACCTGTTTCCTATTGGGGCCACCGGAGCACCATCGTCCCCCCCAGAAATGTCGGCCTCCAGATACCTCCCCATCCTGTTTCGAATATTCTCATCCACGAGATTGGTCACATAAAACGGTTCCGCCATGCGAACAGACAAAGGGGCCGACAGGGACGTTGTCTGCATACCCTCAACGTTCATCCATGAAGACTCGCCTGGAGCAACGAGGACGGCAAAGTCGTCCACGCCGAACTCATTATCCTTGTCGCTGCTGCTTTTGTTACAAATGCTGTTGCTATTGCCATCGTCGTTGCCTTTGCCACTGCCGCTGCTTATGTCAACGCTGTTGTCGCCGTTGTCAACCCCCCTCCCAACCCCAGCGCGCCTCTGATGAATAAGCAGCTCCACGATCCCATAAGCAACCGTGACCTTCCGCAGCAGGGACTGCTGCTTGGTCCGCACTATGTCCTCCGGCCCCGAAGATCGACCCTCCCTGGACCGCCGCTGCGCCTCCTCCTGGATCCATTGGCGCAGGGGCACGACTTTTGAATTAGGAGCATAGTGGGAGCTCCCTCCCGAGACGAAGATAGGGCCGGCAACGCCTAGCGTGCCGCGGCTCGAGGATCCACCTGAGAAGACGCTGAGGTCTGCGCCTTCCATCAAGTTCACTCTTCCTGCAATATCTGTTTGTCCCTAGCTAAATAGGATCAGCAGTAGAACGGTCCCGCGGTAGCTTTTGCGACGAACCTAACCCAGCCACACGGGATCGGTGCCAACGATAACGACAACGAGGCCTGGCATGGTAAAAGAACAAAACGTGAGGCAAATAATAATTTATCAAAAGGTAATTGAAGGAATAATCCACTTGACTGGAAACGACCACTAGAAACACGGCTGGCTGCCAAAAGAGTCTCACTTTGACAGTTTCATGCTTTCATTTTGAGGTCAAACAACCAACAACCCTAACCATTCGAACAACTATCAACCCTAACCACTCCGAAATCGACCCCCCCCCCCCCCAGGGGTAGGGACAAATTCATTGCATTGCATTTGCAAGTTGCAAGCTGATATTGCGATTTGGCTGTCAGAATATCGACATATGCAATAGAGTCGTCCCGCAAAACTTGGCATTCAACAAAGCAAACAGATAAGACAAGACGAATCTCTTATCGATTCTCGTGATCAAACTGCCGAGGAGGCTCCTTCAGAGAGGTCGAGAAAGGGCCTCTAGAGAAGATCACTTTTGAGCATGCTAAGCACGAAGCTTGACGCCACACATCATCAAATCACAGGCAGTGGGCGAATTGCACATGGCCACTGGCAACGCCAACCATTGCAGAGGAGCTGCAGTGATTTCGAACAATGGCATCTCTAACCCCGCCTCCCCTCCCGCTGCGGCCACCGTCGTCCTCGCGGATCCCGACGAAGCCGAAACTTATTTCCCAACGCTGCGAGGCCTCTCTCCCCCGCCCGGCGCCTTCCCCCAGCCTTTCCCCTCGCCGTCGCTCCCCGCCGGCCCGTCCACCGCGGCGCTCCGCCGCTCCGTCTCTCGACGCACCTGGGGTCGTCTATCATCTCCCTCCTCCCTTTCCCCCTCCTCCGCCTCCGAGTTTTTGCTTGCGACAGCTGCCGCGCGGGCGCTGCAAAGTAAGGGTCAGAGCCGTTCTATTGTATTCGTAGGTACGGTAACCCGGATCGTCGAGCACCTTCCGACGATCGTAGGTGGGTGCAGTCCCGTAAACGAAGGGTCACACCTCACATAGAAGTAATAAGTACACCATGCACCATGCATGGAGTTCTTGGTACATAGGTACGTACGAAGCTTGTAGCCATTATTTTTAGGCCAGTCCAAGTTCAAGTGAGCGGAGCGGAGCGAAGCGAAGCGCGCAAAAACTCCAAAGGCTTCCTTAGCTTTTTGTCACAGTTAGCAACAAGCTACGATACTTAGGCCGTGGCGGGATGTCTTAGATATTTACCGTATGTCCATGTTTCATTAGCCCGACGTCCCGGCGGATCGCTTCATTTGGTGTAATTCCTCCCATCTCCCCTCGCACGATGCCCTCCCCCGTCCCCACCGCCGCCGCTCCTCCCGCCCCGCCCGACACCCCCGGCCCCCGCCGCCGGCTGGGGGGGCCGCCCTACCTCTCGTCCGAGCGGGGGAGGGCGCCGCCGGATGCGGTCACAGCGGCGCCAGCTGTGGAGACGCTCCGACTTAGCAGCCGGCAAGGACTCCTCCGATGATCCGTACTGTGCAGCGGAGCTTTGTCAACTCTATGGCGACGGCGATGGCCCGTCGCGCCCTCCGCCCGGCAGCGTATACCGGCGGTCGTGCCTGGAGTCAATCTCTCGACCACGCTCGGAAGCGGGCCCAGAATCAGGACGGGGAGGAGGACGGGGGGGGGGGGGATCAGACACGGGGAATGTCCGTCCCCTGGATCCGGCGCTGCCTGAGCCGATGGCTGTAGTTGCCGTTGTGCCCGTTGCGCCCGCCGTCCGCGCCGTTCCGCCCGCCGCGGGCGCCATCGATGCGCTCCCCCCTCCCCCCTCGTACATGGAGGCCGTTGCGTCCCGGCGCCGCCCACTACCCAAAAACGCTGTCACGATTGCATCTGTGAGAACCGTCGCCGTCGCGGCGGCCACAACAGTGCGCAACCGCAACGACATGCAGGAATAGGAGCTCAACCTCACGCCCGAGGACATGGTTGTCCCTCCCGTGGCAACAACGGCGGAGCACATGGAGAACGTGTTGCATCACGTTTGGGGGGTGGAAAAGCTTCGGCCGCAGCAGCTCAATGCGCTGCTGCAGGTCTGCAAGACGGAAGTGGAGAGGAAGCTGTTGGACATTGCGTGGACGGGGGACGGCAAGACGTACTTCCTGCTCGTCCTCGGAACGTTCGTCAGGAGCATCACCGTCATCTCCCATCTACTCCTCGCCATCACCGCCGATCAAGTGCTCCGCTTTCAATAGGGATCTAATCAAATCACAGTGATCGACACAATCAACGGCGACAATTGCACGCCGGAGATGATTGGAAAATCGTGGATTTCTTGGACGGCATGGACAAGCGCACAAACAGGCCCTTCTTCCTCTTCTTGTCTCCTCACAAGCTCGTGGGGTCGCCGACATTGTTGGCTGCGCTACTGCGTTGCACAGAGGCGTGGACGCTGATGGTCGTGGCCGTGGACGAAGCCCGCCTCCTCGCCACCCAGTTGAGCTTCCGTCCCGAGGTCCGCAAGCTCGGGGAGGAGTTCTTCTGTCCCATCTTTGACAAGCCGGAGTGGACGCCGATTGCGATTGCCATGACCGCGACCATGAGCAAATGCAACCTGAGTGTCTTCAGCGAGGTCACTCACGTCAAGTTCAAAAGGACGGCAGTCGTTATTGGCTCGACGCCAAAGACTTCGCTTAGCATTACATTCAAATGTTTCAGCGTGTGACGACCTCGTACACGTCCGAGCTCAACTTCGTTGTGGAGAAGCTGCAGGGTTCTTCGAAGGACGTCGTGTTCGTCTTCGTCAACTCGAAGGCGCCAAGATCAACTATGACGTCATTCATCTCCACGGGTCGCTTCGAAAGGAAGAGAAGTTTGATCTGATCAATATTGTCACAGGCAAGGTGGAGATTGTCGAAGTCAACCCCATAACCTCCGTCGTTGACCTCGGCATTGACCATTTGGAGTGATGAGCTGTGCTCATACTCAAATGGCCCGACAGCATTTCTATTTACATTCAGCGCCGTAGCCAAGGGTCGAGGGACGGTGGCCCTTCGGAGACCTGACTCGTCGCTGGCACGTAGGTATCGAAACAATCTATTGGAATTATGTTCTGATTCTGCCCCTTGAACTTCCCAAGCACGACGCCAAAGCATCAACGGCACATGTTGCTAAAGGCCTAAAAATGCCCCCCCCCCGCTTCCCCGACTCGGAGAAGGATAGCAACTCATCAATCGCCCGCTGCTGCTCCAGCCGTTTCAGCTTCTCCTCCGCCACCTTGTGCATCCGCTGGGTGTACGCAATCATCAGAGCACTGGACGAGTAGAAGTCGCCAACCTTCTTTCGCGACATGTGGTAGAAAGGGCTTTTCAACTTGCGCTCGTCTGTGACGCCGTCAAACAAGCGGTAATACAGTCACGAACCGTCGAGGGGGGGGGCGTACCGTATGTTTGTCTTGCTTTGCAGGGGGAAAAACGCACGGAATTGTTTCCCGGCCGCATCGTGGAGTTTGACCCTCGTTCTTTTTTCGGGGAATAGATTGGCTCTTCTAGTTTCCCCCGAAATAAGAACGAAGGTCAAACTCTGCGATGCGGCTGAAAATAAATTCTGCCCGTAAGCAAGCTCGGTCTCAAATCGGTCGATTGTGTGAATTGTAAAATCTAAATCCATCGACCACCCACCACAAAAAACTATTTTAGCGAATAATCTATTTCTCTCATCATGATGTCAAAAAAATAATATCTAAACAAGTAACTGTAGCCACAACTTCTCCACCCTCTATCTCGCCTCATCGGGGGAGTTAGAAGCTCATCCATAGCTCAAATTACTCGTCCTCGTGAGGGCTTTCCAGCAATATGCTACTCGGATACCTTCGCCGGCGTTGAAATTTTTCGCTTCGAAGCAAAGCAAATGTACGGTACCCAGATTGAGGTTCTGGGTAATATTAACATATCTTCTACAATGAAATTATCTCTGTTGCGATGCCTGACAACAGATTATATTTTGTTTGATGATTTTTTACATCGTCTTTCTATCCATTGTTCACGAATAGAATTTCATTCTAAGTGGTCGCACATTCCAGACAGAACGGAATAAATCCAGATAGCTTCTCAAAATAATTCAAGTGGGATAGTGCTTGCACCTGTAGGGGACGGGGGGGGTGAGGGGGGGAGGCAGCGATATGCCACAGGCATTGCGCTGCGATCACTCTTAGCACTCAATCAAAGAATTAGAACAGAGAATATTGAACTTCAGTTTGTTTTTATTTCATTTGCCCCAAACAACAGACCAGCAAAGAAGCCTTCTCTTCATATATCTTATCTGATGTTCGTGGAATGAACTGTCCAATCCCCACCTACCGACTTCTCGGCAATCTTTGATTGCCAAACGACTACCTCCACTCAGTTGATTATTGCTTAATTTGTTGCCATTATTTTTCAAATAATTTGATCCTCTCTCTTTCGTCCCCAATCCCAAGTGAGATGTTGATGAGGACTCAGCTGAATCCGCGAATGAATAAGAATATAGACGCCAGGGGCAAAGGCAATAGAAGTGAAAGAAATTGTGGGATTTTGGTTGCACCGCCTTCCCTACGCTAATGGCCCCCCTCACTCTGATTTGCATTGCATGCTGCAGCGGAAGCCCAGTCAAGTGTTAGCCAAGCAATGAGCTTGCAGAGGACGTGTGCGAGAGAGGTCTTGTCGCGGTGAAGCCAGTACAGCGATGTTAAACAGCTGCACCAAATCTTTTTTCTGGCAAAGGAGAGCCTTGCGCTTGAATCTGGGGGTAGACAACCGCTCTCTGATCATAGCGGTCCTTGATCCAGCAGTGGGATTCAAATTCACCGGTCGTCAAACGGCCGTGCTTAGTGTGGTTCGGAGACGGAGACCTGCAGTTTCTGGCGACGGCGTTGCGGTGGACTACATGACGAGCGATGGTAGACGGCCAGGAGACGGCGGCGTATGAATATTCTGTCTTGACTGATGGTGACATTCATTGATTTGGACGGGGCTGAGCTTTCGAGGCGGGGCTGGACATGCCTCGCATGGTCGGTAATGTTCAGAGTCATCCGGCAGTTGGGCGACTGGGGCGGCACCATCGTTGCCATCATCGTCCGTCCGGCACCGCGCTCTTCTGTGCTGTGCCATCACGGCTCGCTGGTGCCGGCGTCAGTCGTTGTGGTCGTCGTTGTGTTGCATTGGTTTCAAACGAGATAGAGCAAGGCAAATCTTTCGTGCATTCCGTTCGACGGCCACTCAAAGCTCTAAATGATTGTCGTTCGTTGGTTCATTTGTTGGTTCGTTCGTTCGAATTTGTTCGGAACAATGAAGACGTACAATAGCATGGGAATTAGTACAAAATTGAATTTTGAAACCAGACTAGGTTTCGGGGGAATTAATTTTACTCCCATACGTAGGAATAGTAGCAATTTGAATTTTCAAACCCAACCAGGTTTTGGATCACTTATTTTCGAATTTTTGATTTTGTTCTGACGCCTTTTAGCTATTTTTCTAATCACCTTGGAATTCCCGAACAGATTGCTATTGAACCCGTTTCCAGTATCAGTGTTGCTCGACCCTGACCCTGCCCATGCCGGAGGGCCCTACCCTGGTATGCAACTGTCTGATGCTGCCGCTGAAAAAGCTTGCCTGTGGCTGGTGTGGGCATTTTAACAAGCACCTCAATATGTCTCCAACACTAACATCAATACTAATATTACGGGGTGGCTGTGAGGCAACAAATAGCTCATAATGTGTCCATTGATGATCCTTCTGATTAGCTAAGGCAGAATAACAGATGAAACTATGAAAATTGAAATTCAGTTTTTCGGAAAAGTTAAGCCGAGGACAAACTCGACAGCAATGGTGGTCAATTCGATGAGAAGGATGCCATCAGAAGCAGGAGCCCAAGGCAAACGCTGCTCACGTCACTTGAATAATATGGGTCGATTCTTTTGTTCGAAGGAAATTTGGCACAATTTTGGTAGAGTTGGGGTTCGAAGGTCTTTTTGATTTTTTGGTCTGTGATGCTGAAACGCACGGCAAGGTTCGATGCTTTTGGGACAGCAAGGAGGAAAACAATGGGACCGGAAAGGGCACAACTTTTAAGAAGGCTTCGTTGCAGCACTAGATGCCAACCTTTTGCTTTTAATGGGCGGTTTTGAACTCGACATGGCAATTTCAGGACCAATGACAAAACCCTATCAAAACAAGGAAGTGACAGGATGAAAGCAGGCAAACGAGCAACAAGAAGTGGAAACGAGAGGTTCAGAACCGCTGAAGGGCTTCAGTCAAACATGATGATGGGAGGTTGACAATTGATGGAAACAAAATTTGACACCATTACGTCTAGCTTTTCCTTCCATCAGACCTCCAGGGGAAAGAGAACCAACTTCTGATAACACAAAAGAGAGAGTATGTACCCCGAAGGAGTGTGTATAACCCCACACTTCACATCGAGGGGCATGCATGCTCAACATGAACATGGGCGAAGCATTCTGATCAGATAAGCAAAACAAGACTTGTCAGGACTCACCCAAATGGACAGAAAGGTAAGAAACGCACAGATGAGGGACAGGAGAGGTCAGAACAATGTGAGGCAATCCTGTTGGCCAGTGACAAGCCAGCAAGTTGGACACCAGGCGAAGGACAGATTTATAAAACTCAAGTTTCATTGAAGACCCCATCCTTAGAGCCTCGTTTCAACCAAGCAAGCCGTGTGATCCCTCCTCCAAGTTCCAACAATGAGTAGAGTAAAGTCACCTGCAGACAATCAAACACGTACCAGCCGATATTGCCATCTTTGTTGGCGGGCCCGGCCCAATATTAGACAATTTGTCAAAGTGGCCAAATTTCAATTCCGAGAGTCCTGAGCCCTTCTATGAATTGTAAGTGACTCATACATGAAGTTTGGTTGAAAAAAATTAGAAGTGCCTGAGGCATCCGTCAAAATTCTGCGGTACGAACAGGCAACTGTCTCGAATCAATCCTGATGTGAAGAATG
>JALLPA010002283.1:0-11188 GCA_036939895.1 Thalassiosira exigua | reverse complement strand
GGCCTCTCCAAGAATTCTGCTCTGGTTTGTTTCTACACGGATCCACAATACGATACTTAGGAGCTGATAGGAGGTAGCCAACCTTCACATGTTCTTCGCTAAAAGTATCTTTTCCCCTCCATCCCCGCGCCGCCCCGCCACTCAAAGCTTCCGTGCTCGTGGGCGCGGTGATCTCACGAGTGGGCGAGTGGGTCTGTCCACTGGCAGGTTGCGTGTCCTTTGCCCTTGACCGCCAGTCACTGGCGTGACCTCGGTCACGGCTTGGGACAATTATCCTCACATATATAAAACACAAACCCTAAGGCAGGCCAGACGTGAGGGGTAATGGCAGGCTTATTAGAGCTGTCTCTCCCCTCTCGCTGAGCCTGTGCCGGCCCATTCGGCCCAAGTAACTGGCCCCCGGGTGGGAGGGAAAACCCCACGACCTAGAGTGTGGCGCCAAGGGTAGCGCCATCAGGGGAGTTGGGGTTTGGGCCAGTCGGCTGTCCAATGCGCTGAGAAGACAGCAGCGACAGCTGACGACCGCTCGTGACCATCGTCGAGGAGAGACCCTGGAAGAGCGGACGAGCTTGTTGGTGGATGTACAGTCACATGGCATTGCTCCACCGCCGGTCTTGGATCCTGGCTTTCCAAGGATCCACGCCAGAAATCAGCAGGGCCATTGCGCTGCCTGCTTGTATGGACCGTTCCGAAACCTTCTCCGGGAGAATACTCAGTGAGGCCCTGTGCAAACGGCCTGGGTCCTAAATGCTGCCGTGATCTCTGCCGCAGTGATTCGAACTAGGCGTGACATATGCCTCACCCGGTACGGGTAGTGTGTGGGGTATCAGGAGGGGAGCCCCAGCTGTGATGGAGAAGGATGAGTTCAACAATAAGAACCACGGGACAGGCTACAAGTGCACCACTCCGGCCGTGACCAATTTGCTCGTCAGGGGCCCCATTCTTCTGAATAGTGAAGGTGAGACCTGCAAACGTGGCTGTTTGTAGGCGGCCAGCTGGCTCCCGCCAGATATCCAGGAGGCGCTGGCCGGCCCAAAGTTGAACATCTTGGAGGCGAAAGGGGTGGTCCTCGTCGCCGGATGATGCTGTATATTCACCTGGCCGTAACATGAAGAAAAAGGCCAGATAGAGGGAGTACGCCAAGACAATTGCACGGTTCGTGCCCAGGCGGCGTAAGGCATCTGCGGCAAGGTGAATGAGCTGGAGGGGAGCAGGTTGGACACGGTCGGGTGGCGGATCTTCCTTGGTATAGCACCGGAGCTGCCGCCCAATACGAAAATCAATGTCCCCAAACTCATTCAACCGAGGATCCCGGTGGCCCAGCCTGGCGAACGTCTGGCCCACTGAGCGGCCGTACCCTTCTGCAGTACGTGAGCGTACTGGAAGTCCGTTGTGGGCCAGGTCACCTCGGCGGACTCGGTGGATGAACACCTGGATGAGCGGGACGGGATCTTGGAATTCAACCAGGAGGGGGTCAACTTGGAGTGTGTTGCAGAAGCGGACCCATGTGCCCCAGTTCTTGGCGTCGGACTTGACGGTCGAAGCCACGACTCCGGAGGCAATCGTTGCTTGCACAGCGCCGAGGTCACTGCGGAGCGAGTCTCCGATGTCAGGTGGCAAAGTTCCCAGGAGACGCTCTGCGGGTATGTGGCATCAAAGTAGGCAAGAAGTTCAGCATCAGAGAGGTGCCACAGCCGCGAGCAGTCATCGGCCATCTGGTTGGCCACTCCAGCAATGTGTGCAATGACAACAGAATAGCAATAGTGCCGTCGGTGCAGTGCCAACAAACGAAGGAGGTATGCGGCGATATGATGCCAGGAAATAGACCCCTGCAGGGTCCAGGCCACCGAAGGAGTGTTGTCGCACAGAGTACCAATTGTACGGTGGCGCACATCCGTAGTTTGTGCAGCAACATCCTGGTGAGCGACAACCCCTGCAAGCTTGCAGTCCGAGTTAGTGATATCACCCTTGGGGCTGTCGAAGGAGAGAAACCGACGCTGGATGTCGGGTGGGAAAGGGTCACGCCACAGCCGGGGGCAGGTGAGATGTCCCTCGTCGTTAAGATCGAAGAGGACGCCCCCCATCCCTGGCTTGGCTGCATCAACTGCTCCCACCCGCGTTGCCAGCTTCTGCATGGTCTCGGCGATCGATGTGGGTTGCTGGACAAGGTTGTTGGTGACCCACTTCCAATCGACAAGTTCGTTGCACACATGTTGCATCACTGTAATGGGCCCCCCCTTGTTCCCCACAAGGGCGACCTGCAAATGTGAAAAGAGACCCTCTCCACCAGGGAGGGTGACCACCATACTGCGCAGCTCGCCAAGGAGATGACGCCATACACGTAGGCTCATACGCCGCTTCCCCGTGACCTCCGCAAGAGCTTCTTGGAGGTGTTGTGCACAATGCGGGGGGAGCTCGATGACTCCCCTCGCCGTATCCAACAGCCACCCCAGCATGATCTTTTGTGTTGCCCAGGCGCCATCGCCCTGGAGAAACTTTTTGATGGACGCCGGCTCCTTGCGTGAGGGCCGGTCGTCTGCATCGTTTGGGCGAATGACACGGTCGAGCGCTTCGAGGAGTGCCCGACGGACGCGTCGCCGCCGATGCTGGGAGCCCTGTGCGAGCCCAAGAAAATCATCCACGTAGACATCAATGTAAGCCAGCATACCCCGTCGCCGACGTCTCCTGCCCACATACATGGGACCGGAGACTGGCGGCGCTGGATATGCCGGTGGGGGCGAGTCTGCCACCTCGTCCAAACGATGGCTGTCCCCAACGTGGCCTCCGTAGCGCAACGTGTCGTTTGCCATGTCAGCGACGGTCTCAGTCACAGCGCAGAAGTGGGGCGGGCTCTCGACCCATCCCATGGGTAGTACCAGAGGAAAGGCAACAAGTTGCTCTTCCCCTGCCGCTGGAGGCAGAGCCACACCAAGCTTGGGTATGTCCGCCGAGCTCAGCCAGACACGATAAAAACCATCGGAGATATCCACCTTCATCATGTGGACAGGCCCATGCCGGGGATCAGCGTCGTATATACGCTGCAAAATCTGTTGAAGAGCGCGACCAAATTGCATGGACGGGGGCGAGAGGCGGACAGTGGCATCGTTGACTCCATTCCACGTGTAGTCGACGATGAGGCGTGGCCGGCGATCCCGTTGAGGGATACAGCCCATCGGGGCAAGGCGGAGATCCTTCATATCCCGCACGAGACGGTAAGGGAGCACGAGCCAGTATCCTTTCCGTACAAAGTCTGCAATCTCCTCTCTCACAAAGTCCAGGTGGTCACGCGTAGACGAATGGCTACCATAGGCTGCTGCCACGTCCTTCTCAAGCTGGGTGAGCGGGGGGACTGAAAGTGGGACAGGGACACCAACACGGCGCATCCGGTCGAGGAGCGCCCCACCGTCGTGGGGTATCTCGCGTACGTCCGGGTGCAGGCATGAACGTTCCCGTGTTGCATCCACAAGCTTGCGAAATCCGAGCTGCTCGAACCGCCGGGTTGCCTCTTGGACTAACTCACCAAGCTCATCCGAAACTGGCCCCTCGGTAGCCTTGGATTTCTTGCAAGCAGCCCCCCTGCCGGATGGGACGGGAGGCGGCCTCTTCGCAGTAGTAGTCGAAGCCCCCTCAGTACGCCGCGGGTCATACGAGGGGGTTGGCGCCGTGTTTACGACTGGCGCCTGGTCGCTTGCAGGCTTATCAAAGGGGAAGCCTGCCACCCCGGTGGGACTCCGATCAAGGCGAGGTTTTGGGGGCCGTCTGGGTGCATTGTCTAGCACCCGCCCTCGCCGGCCGAACCTTCAGGAGGGGCGGGACTCCGTTGCCCAAGCCGTACGCTCCGTCAGCTCCGTCTCCGTGGGCGTGTAAGGGTGATGGTCATAGGCACGCCGGCAGTCGGACATGCATGACCCGTGGAAGGTAAAGGGGAAGCACATCTGACGGCCATCGTCCCGGCGGGGAGGAGGGCGCCCCGCCTGGGCCATGCACTTGGTCAGGCTGATGGGCTGGCCACGCTCGTCCCGAAGTAGGAGATCCTCCCTCGGGGCAGGGTTCGTGACTCGCTGGGCCCTAGCTCTATCAGGTGGACTGTCATCACTGCCCTGGGCACCTCCGCCCCGGGCTCCGCTCGCCCCTGTGCCGGTACCTCCGTCCGTCCCTGTGCCAGTGCTAGTGCCCGTACCAGCCCCTCCACCACCGCCACCACCACCCGTGCTGCGGCCTGCCTGTTCAGCCAGGCCAGACTGGGTGAGGTATCGCGTGGGGATAGAGGGGGGCGTCCACTTGTCGATCGCCAGCTTATCCAGAAACTTGCTCAGCTTGGGGACGGGGATGACTTGGAGGGGGGCTCCATGGACAGGGAGGGGGAGGCGTGCAGTGGCTGCCCACCACCCCCAAAGCATGTTGTGCACAGTGAGGCCCAGCTGAATTGGTACACGTGGATCGCGGTAGGTCTTCGTGATCATCTTGTAAAGTTGCGTGTCCCAATGCCGGCACATCTCGCGGTAGGACTTAGCAAGGGGGTGGCTCTTGGTGAGGAGCACATCGAACAGTATGCTAGTGACCTTGACGGAGTGGGTGATCTGATTGACATCCTCCGGAAGTACTACCCCATCTGAGGCCATGAGCTTGAGCACGTCAGGGAGGGTAGTCGTTGCTCCTCCAGTGATGAGGCCATATGCCTTGCTCACGTTGTCCGCGGCCTTCCGTTGCTCGGCTGTGAGGAAAGGCTGCGTGAAGGGGCCCAAGGTCGACTTGAGGTCTTCGATGTCGGCGCTATGGAAGATAAATCCCATGAGGTTGAGCTTGAGATCTGGGGTGATACGGGGCGCCTCAGTTGTAGCCGCATCGTCTTCGAGAGCTCGGGCCCTACAGGCATTCTCAAGGACGACGATTTCTTCACCTTTCTTCGCATTGGCCAGATCAAACCAGACAGGGGCAAGGCCTGAGTCGTCCGTGCAATGAGAAGTGCGATAGAGAACACCGATAGTGGCGGGCCACCTGTCCTTGGGTAGCTTCTTGGTCGATGTCGTAGAGGAGGATGCTAACATGGCATCGGTCCGCGCCTCCAGGCCTTCGATTGTACGCACAAGGGCATCCGGTAGCTCCCCGCTGGTCGTGGAGGAGCCACGGCTGCTCCGGCGCCATGCTGGAAGGAGAGCCTGGACATGTGTCACCCGGTTGCGCCGCAAAGTCTCATCGGGGTCGATGAGAACTGGTCCGACGTCCATCAGCATCGTGGATCCTCCCGGTGCGTCAAGGGTGAGTGCGGCGCTCAGCCATACAAGTAGCTGCGCGCACTCCGCCTCCTTGCCATCGGTCTGAATCATACCCGCCACGATGTCCCAGGCCTCTCGGGGCGTGAGATCCTGTCCTAGAAGGAGGGGGACATATCGGGGTGGCACGTACACCAAGTTCCTCACGTTCACCGTCTCTCCAGTTCCATTGGCAGGGGGATCCAACATGACGTCCGATCCAGCCCCAGCAGCTGCGAGCCTGGTGTTCATCTCGGCCACGGTGTGGATGCGGACGTTCTGAACACGGTGAAATGTGTTGGCATGGAGGACGCCAAGGGAGAAGCCCGCCTCGGACACATCTCCTCGTATGACTACATTCTGTCCGCGGTATTGTGATCTGGCTCGTCCTGGCGGAGAGGGAACTTGATAGAACTGATGTATGATGTAGAGTCGGGGAGGTGAGGTGGCAAGGTCAAGGCCCACGAAGGCCACCTGAGCTTTTTATCAAAATCGGCATGGAACTTGCGAGGAACCTCGCCAGCCTCAGCTTTGAAGTCTTGGAGAGCGGGCACGATCTGATCCCTGGTAAGTGATTGCATGCCAAAAATCCAACAGCTACGCGTTGCGACGTCGACTAAAAGCAGCGCATATCAAAACCCTCCTAGGCCGAGACAGTCACCGATGACAATGTCCATGTGGACCTTGTCGAGGTACCGGCGGTGGCGCTTGATGGGCTTTCCAGCGGGAGGATTCGGGATGGTGGCGAAGTCTCCCAGGGTAGGGGGGAGTTCACCCGTGTGGATGAGCTTGGCATTGGCGCTGGATGAGGTGAGGTGCTTGGGATTGCGAAAGAGGCGACAGCCGAAGATCTTGTGCAACTTTAACGAATCAAACGCCGTCCGTCGATCACAGGCAGCCGGAGTGTCGCAAGGGCGAACGTCTGGGAGCAAGGCAGGGTCCCGATGGATCTTCAAGAGTTGGCGGTTGGAGAGCGGTTTGGCTGTGGACTGTAGCAGGACCTCTTCGGGGATAATGTCAGCCTTGGGGCTCGACTGGGTCGGAGAGGACAAGGGCGACGAGGGAGGGGACTGAGAGGAGGACGAGGTGGATTCGACCGAGGAGTTGTCGCTGGCCTCTGTGGGAGCCGTCCCTCTTGAGGAGTCGTCGTCAGAAGGAATAACGTGAGAGGGACGCGCGGAGGGACGGCGAGGCTTGGCGTAGGAGAGGCTGGCGGAGGGGCCACGACCAATGGGATGATAGGACACGAGGTTGTCCTGGGAATCGTCGATACGGAGAGCAAACCCTGGGAAGAGGATGTAAGATCCGATCCCGTGGAAGCTGAAGGTACCGCACCCTGGCATCGTCTTGTGTTTGCGAAGGGAGTACAGTGGCGAGCGGAGGGCGGGGACGTGAAGGGCATCTCGAACTAAAATAACCTTGCCGTTGAGGGCGAACTTGGCCGTGCCCCGACCCATAATTTGCAACTTCGTACCGTTGTCATGCGTGACCCAACGATTCTTGAGAGGGTGGTACGAAACGAAACACTCGAACTCGGGGAACATGAAGTCAGTTGTGCCAGAGTCAGCGCACGCTTCGTCTCCGTCTTGAAGTACTTGGAAGAGAGGAAAATTTCCACTGTCGAGTTGGGTCTTGAGGTAGGTGGCGATTTCGGAGGTTGCTTTCTCCGAGAGGGTGGATGGTGACGCCGAGACAGACGACGAACCTCGAGAGGCAGATGGAGTTGGCCGGCGGGAGCAACGACGCTCAAGCCGACGGCTCCATTTTGCTGCTACCTTACTATGTTTTGCATGGCCGCCGAAGGGAAGGGGAAAAGCGTGCAAGTAACCAGAGGATGCAGGCTTAGCCTTATCGCTACTAGTACCGCCAATCTCATTGCCTTCGTCATCGATGAGGTTGTTGTACTCTTCGATGAAAGCCGCGTCGTCGTCGGAGTCGCTGGACAACTCAGCGTTAGCCAGTTGGGAGTAGAGGTTGGAGGGGAGGGTGGACCCAGATTCGCTTGCTACAGCAGGGGCTGGGGCCGGACCTGAGGGCAGAGGAAAGGGAGGAGCGATGGCACCTGGGCACTCGCTGGATGTGGCACGTTGGGCATTCGGACCCCTGCTCCTGGTGCTGTCACCTCCACGCCCCCCCTTAGACGAAGCGCCATCGCCATCTCTAACGGTGGGCCTGTACTTGGGGTTCTTGGCCTTGTACTCCTCCAAGATCTTCGTCGCGGCCTCTTTGTCCTGCCAGACAACGAGGCCGATTTCAGCGAGACAGGGGCATCCCGTGGTGGAGTGGAACTTGTCGTGGCTGTGACAAATTCCAAAACGGGGGGACTGCTCAAACAAATCCTGAATCGTTGACCAGCGAAATCCCTTCGAAGGGGGAAACGCTGGAGCTGGGGAGTCGTCCGACTTAGGTTGTTGCTTATCCGATTTTGGCTGCTGGGGATCGGGAGGTTGCTGCTTTTGGCGGGGCTGGCCTGCTCGACGTGCGTTTGGCTCAGCTCCCTCCGGAGGAAGGAGGCCAAGGGCTCGCTTGCGGCTCTCTTCCACGTGCATGAGCAGCTCGAGGTCGGCCAGTGAGGCGCCCACCACAGCGGCCTCGCCACTCGTCAACCGATTGATGAGGCCATCATAGCGCTCTTGATCCATGGCGATCAAGGCAAAGAGAGGCAGGAGGTTGTCGATGGTGACGCCCTGGAGGCGCTCGGCGAAGCCGCGGAGATCCATCATAAAAGTGTTCGACATCGCCCCCGGAGCCTGAGTGTAAGAGGCCAGTCGGCGGATGTCTTCCAGGCGGTTCTCGGGTCTGGAGGGGTTGAGATGTGCCTCCAAGGTCGCGATGAGTTTGACCCCCCTATCGACGAAAGCCGAGTTGTTGAGAAACTGGACGAGAGTGTCCGCAGGAAGTCAGCCCTTGGCAAAGGCGTCGCTATTGATGCGGCGGCTCTGAGCGGCGTAGGCAGGAAGGGTTTGCGTCCAGCCGGTGACGGCGGAGAAGTAGGAGTCATGTTTGTAGTTTTGAAGTTGGGTAAGGAAGATCGGGACTGTGTTGAGGTCGCCGTTCCATGCCGGGAAGAAGATGGATGGGCCAGTAGGGGCCTGAGATGCTGCTAGCGCCTGCAGGGCAAGCGTGTTCGCCTGATTGGCCTGCACGAACTGCTGCAGAATGGCGAGCAGTGCAGGGTCTATGTTCGGCGGGGGTAAAGGGAAGCTGCCACCGCCGCCCGGAGGACCGCCACCGCCACCACCCGGAGGACCGCCGCCGCCACTGCCTGGAGGACCGCCAGGAGGAACTCCAGGGGCAGATGCAGGGGGCGCAGGCGCATGTGCTGGTGGTGCAGACGTGGGCGCATTTGGTGCAGGTGCCGGGGTGGGAGCCGCTAGGGACGGGGGACGGGCGTTGGGGAGGGAGCTGGCGCCCCGGGGGGGGGGGACCAGGAGGCGGGGGAGGTGGGATGGGCTGTTTGATGGGCGCCGGTGCAGGCGCCGGCGATCGGCGTCGGGGCTGGAGCTTTGGAGGGACTCGCGATGAAGGGGAATAGGGGGTCGGGTGGACGGGATTTGGATCCCCCCTCAGCGAGCTGGGGTTGACGAGCTTGCAGGGGGGCGACCAGCCCGAATTGGAGGGTCCACTTCTCCCTTGACGTGTAGGGGGTGAAGCGGAAGGTGTCATAACCCTCCTTGGGGAAGTGGGTTTCGATAGCTGGAAGGATCGTCTTGTCGGCGACCGACCAGTGCAGGGCAGAGGAGGGGAGGGCGGCGAGGCCGACCGAGAAGACCCCCGTCTTGCAGACTGTGCTGCCGCCGGTGATGCTGGCGTACAGCACGTCCGACTGCAGCTGGGAGAACATGGTGCAGCCGGACAGGAGAGCGCAGAGGAATGGGAGGGGTTGCTACTGCATGGCGGACGCCATGGTCAGAAGCTCCCCCCCATGGTAGAGGGACATAACCTACTGGTGCTGATCAGGCTTTATTTTAATTGTGAGAGGAAAGTGAAGGCTGGGGGACGTCGGCGGTCTGTCCGTCGACGTCACTGATGACGTGGCAGTTGCATGGCGGACGCCATGGTCAGAAGCTCCCCCCCATGGTAGAGGGACATAACCTTCTGGTGCTGATCAGACTTTATTTTAATTGTGAGATGAAAATGAAGGCTGGGGGACGTCGGCGGTCTGTCTGTCGACGTCACTGATGACGTGGCAGCCGGTAATCCAGTCCCCATTAACACATGGTCGGTTGGTGGGGGGGGGCGATCCGTACCTACATAGCTACCTCTCTCTCTCTGGCCTATGTACCTAGAGTCTGTGCGGCGGGCGGCGGGCTTCGTAGCTCGCCGTGCGCGGGCGGAAGGACAAAAATAGAGCGCAAGAAGACCTGCGAAGAGAAGGGAGCGCTAGAATGAAAGACGAAAACAAGAGGTTTAATTTGACATACTGGGGGTCCTGAGCGGACCTTTTTCGGCGGAGATATTCCAGTGGAAAGTCGAAGCTTTTACCCATCACATTTATGGGGACAGAGTGATTAAAGAGTTGTACCGAGCAAGAACCAAGTGGAGCAAGATCATCTTCAAGATTGGGGACGCAGAGAGGAGAAGGATGACGTGGCACTGATGGCGGACAGACCACTGCAGCCGACGACCGACAGACCATCCCGAGTGAGTCTTAAGGAATCAGCGCCCGATGTCACCGCACATTGAATGGGGGGCAGCACGCAGAATGGAAGAGGAGCGTTGAGGCAAGGACGGTGACAGTCTCGTCAGAGATGGGGGGGGGCGGGTGGGGCAGGAAAGGACGGAGGCATCATCTTCTGTGATATGTAGCGCTATCATAAGTGTTGCAATATGCAACAATATGATATTTTACACAGGAATTGTAATATCTTCGACTAGAATGAGCTTTTCTGTCCATTCCCGCAATGGTTTGTCGTCTTTACGGGATTTTTCGACTCTTTATGTCTTATTCTGCATTAATAACTCTCCGCAAAACTTTGGTGGAAAAATGTACAGAAACGGATTTAGCAAGTTTTTTTTGGTACTTTTTACTCTGCAAATGAGGACCGAAACGATGTACCCACCAAAAAATTTTGGTGGGTACCCACCAAAATACTACTGACACTTATCATTTTGTCTGGGCGCAACAACACGCTGCCCAGCAGCGTTCGAAATGCTGCCGGGCAGCGACTTTAGAAATTAAAATTTTCGTTATACTATTTGTACTGGTTCCACCGTATTTCCACGAGGATTTACAATATAACAAAAAATTTTCCATGCTTCGGTACAGCGTTTTTATTTATATCAAATAATACTAATTCCTATGTATTTTTAGGGAGAGAGGATACAACGTAAAGAAATCCTTCGCGCACGCTGCGACACAGCGAGATTTTGTCCATCCAGTACCAGTTATATTTTATTTTTTTTCTACTCATGTACATACGTTGTCATCCTCCTACAAAAACGAAGAGTCCGTGCTAAATGGGACGACCGCGAAAAACCAACGACCAAGCGTGCAAGCGCGAAGCACACCATCACCATGACGTCCGTCGTCGGGCGAACGGCCCCCCTAGCAGCGCCTCCATCGGGTCAAACCCGATGGAGGCGCCGTTGATCGACGCCTGCGGACGTTGGCGCCGGGCCCTATCCGGCGATCCCGGATCCCCGGCGTCTCGGCTGAGCCAGAGCCTGCCCCCCCCCCCTGCAACGCTGGGTGGGCATGCCGGAGGCCTCCCACTGGAGGGGTAAGCCGGACCGTCTAGATCGGCGGATAAAGCACCCCATCCAAGCCGCCGACCCGTATCCCCAGGAGGCATCAATGGCGCATCAGGGGCGCCAAGGATGTCCCCCCTAAGCGGGCCAGGGCGGTGGCAGACCCAGTTAACCAAAATATTTGTAGTTTACTAGTAGTTACCTAATTAAAATTAGCCCGCTGACTCCCCCCGCCCCCCCCCCAA
>JALLPA010002281.1:0-16735 GCA_036939895.1 Thalassiosira exigua | reverse complement strand
TATAACAGAGATCTTTACATACATCTTATGGGTCTCTAAATTGGACTGTTGGGCGCCATGAAAATGCAAACATACAGTAACACCGCTCAAAATGCACACGTTTAATTGATTTGGAAACTGTAGTTGCGCGCTTGAAGTAAGAGTCCACCGATCACTTTCCTAAGATACCCAGCGTTCTGGTCGTCAGAAAAATGATTTCGGGGAATGTTCGCGAATGAAAATGAATTCCTGCAACTATTATTTGGAATATTTATTCCATATTAAAACTTTGGTTGTTCGTGTATTTGAAAGGCATTTTTGACATTTGAAACATTTTAAGAATGATTCATAGTACCTTTGCGTCAGCACTAGGCGGCACGTGAGCGCTGCTAGTTCTACTGACAACAGTCTGTCATTCCTGCACCCCATCTTCTCAAGCGAAGGTCCTAGGTGCTAAACAATCCTGGTCTATTACTTGCTTATTGCTTTAAGCCAGTCTAAGTTAGCTTTCCACAGCGACAGGAGAGCATATGCTATCGTTGAATGAGGTGTAAAAGCATGTTATTTTGTTGTTTTGTGCATCGCACATGTTGTGCTCTGGGACACAAAGAGTTAAATGTTATGATATACAATCCAAACTTCATTTTTGACATAAGCAACACATCAGCCTCAGTCGTACTTAGACCTATTTATCACTTTAGCATTGTTTGACCCTAGGGTGGGTCCACAAAGGGGTTTGGTTGTATTTGAACTGGAAATGGTAATTGGAAACCCCAAATCCGTTTCATATTCTCCTTTCCACAAACAGTCAAGTCTCCTGCTGTTAAACCTAATTTGCAGGAAATTGTCCCCAAGAACCCCCTCTGTTGCAAATGGAGCGTGTTTGCAAAGTGTCCGAAAATGAAACATACTATTTTCAGAGGGCCGAGTGTTGATCAATGTTGCAGCGCAGAGACTGAGAGACATCACTGGTAGCTTCTAAAATGTGCAAAAATGATTGATATATCTTTTTACACGAATCAATTGATATTTATCAATACAATGCCCTTGTGTCGACCTAGTGTCTCTATTGTGAGAGGCATAACAACAGCCTCAGCCATAAGTAGGGCATATCCATCATACAGCAACATGGTTATGTACTGAATGACGTTCACTTTGCAATTCATTCGCCCTTGTAACCCTCGCTGCTTAGTGGATCAATGTCACTCTCGCGTTCAATCAATCTGAAAATTCTTTCTGCTGCAGCTTTGGCCTTATCTTTATCGGTTGCTCCTTGGCTAGTTTATTGCAGTGATGAGCACGTGATCAAGCCACAAAAGAAAAAAAAAACATCAGATGCAACATTTGACTCACGCAGCCATTCCCAGCCCAGAGAGAGAAAACAGCAGTGCAAACATGCTGATCAAGAAGCCACGGTATGTGAACTGATCAGGCCACTTCCACAGAACAAAACCTCCCCACCTGCCAGGAAGAGAAATGTGGAGGATTGATGGGCAGATGAGCCACACTCACTGAAAAGCAAGCGACGCAATTTTCAGAGTTAGAACTTACCAGAACATGAGAGCAATACCCCACATCTGGATAAACTGTCCTGAAGCTACGAGGCTACATCTCTTAAATGTCGTAAAGAGTGACTCTGGATTCTTCTTCCTCAAAGCTCCAGTATAGTCATCTAGCCTCGTTTGCTCCAGTGAGAGAGAAGCAACTGTTCGGATGTTGAGAAGAGACTCAATGGCAATTGCGCCTAGTTGTTGAATTGAGGTCAGTGTTATTCTGCAACTAAAGAGGTATCCAATTAATATCAACGAGACTGGGCTTGACTCACCCGGACCATCTTCATCTTCCTTTACTTCTTGATCATCTTCACCCATGTACATCTTCATTTCCATTTCGGCACCGAATCCCATGAACCTGATCAAAGGACAAAAAAAAAGATATTTTTTCAGAGCACACACTTTTGCAACCACATCTCAGTGTAATTTTGTGAGCTCACGGTAAGGTTCCAAGAGAGACCAAGGCAAATGGCCACATGTAAACAAACGATACCACAACACCAACTAGCACGCTCGAGAGGGACATGACCAGTTGACGTATTGGTTGTCCCGAGAAGCTGTGAATTAATGCTGCGTCGTCTGATAATTGCGAGGTGAGGCTGCCGACCGTGTGGGCATCAAAGTATGCTATCTCCTGCCTTAGGAGACTAGTGAAAGCAGAGTCCCTCACACGCTTGTTCATCCGTTCTAAAAGTTGATGGCCGAGTAAAAATTGAGGAGAGAGGTGTGAATGAGGTCGCAGCCAACTATTTCAAATGCTCACCGCTTGCCGTCCCAAATCCATAGAAGACTAAAATGTCCTGTTTAGAAAGGATTGAGTGAATATGTAAGTTGTTATGGTCACCAATAATGCATATTCAGAGAATCATATTCTCACCCCAATCAGCACAGCAGCTATGACACCAAGCCAACCATAGGTGAGGTTAAAGGAGATGTTTTTCATCGTATCGGTTACAGAAGCAATGTAGTCATCGCAGGATGTATAAGGGCTGATCGGCCCAATCCCAGCGGCTTCGTCACAGGGAAAGACAGGGAAATAGAGGTACTCAATCATGTAAGCAAAGATGATGCCCCAACCAGGAAACATGAGGCCGGCCATGATTGCGCCGAAAGACCCAACAGCAAAAAAACCTATATCGTCTTTGGCTAAGAGGCGTGCCTTTGATTCAAATTTCTTTTTTGTCTCCTTTTCCTCTTCGTCTTCATCGAGTTTTGCTAAACTTGAAGTCTTGCTCTTGAAGGTGTCTTTCTTGGCCTTCGCATCTTTCTTTTCGTGTTTCTTTTCATCCAAATCTCTGGTCATGTCTTGCAACTCCTGCAGCTGTCTGTATTTGCTCTCGGGGTTGGCCATCAACTCGTCGTGAGTGCCGACCTCCCTGACTTTCCCGTCGCTATGATGAAAAGGTACAATGATTAAGTGGATGTCTCATTATTGTGTTTTTCTCGGAAGAGCTCACAGGTCTCACCTAATGTATGCAATTCGGTCTTGGGATAGAGAAGGCAACTATTTAGTCTGAAAAGGGTTTGTGACAATGGCGAGGCAGTGTAGAATAAATAAATCTCACCAGCGTTCTTAATTGTCGACTGCGGACATAGAAACTATTGATTTAGCATGAAACGACTTCGTTTTGTCCGACAAATAAGTTCTCCAAAAAAATCTCACCAGGCGGTGCGCGATTACTATCGTGGTGCGACTATGGTCCTGCATCAACACATCGAGGGCTTCCTGCACCACTCGTTCGGATGCAGTATCCAGCGCTGAGGTCGCCTCGTCGAGCAACAGCACGCGGGGCTCTTTGATTATTGCACGAGCAATTGCTATGCGTTGCTAAAATCAAGCCTAAGCGGTGGGTTCACAGCACTAATGAGACGAGCAACATAGAAAGTTCTTACCTTTTGACCTCCAGAAACGGCTAAGGATGTCTCGCCAAGGTGGGTATTGTAGCCCTCAGGAAAGCTCTCGATGAATTTGTGTGCATTTGCCTTTTTGGCAGCTTCGTAAACCTGCTCATCTGTTGCATCTGGCTTTCCGTACTTGATGTTCGCCATTATAGTATCGTCGAACAGCGTAGGCTCCTGAGGACAACACAGGAAAATAGAGGCACTCATCATGTGAGCAAAGATGTTGCCCCACCCAGGAAACATGAGGCCAGCCATGATTGCGCATGGCACAATCGCAAAAAACACACATATCATCTTTGGCTAGAAGGCGTGCCTGTGACTCACCTGAGATACCAAGCTGATTTGGTTTCTGTAATACTGAATACTCAGATCCTTAAGGTCGCGTCCTTCGAAGGAAATGGAGCCTTGCGTCGGATCGTAGTATCTCTCAATGAGCTGCATGATGGTACTCTTGCCTTTTGAAGGAGGATATGAGAAAGTAGAGAAGGGCGTTCTTAAAAAAGGATCCTGCCGTGCTCACCTTGACCGGAGGGTCCAACAAGAGCAAGGGTCTCCCCTTTCTTGACGGCAAGATTGATTCCACAAAAGATTGAAGTATCAGGACGAGTTGGGTACTGGAACCAGACATCGCGTAGCACGAGCTCGTTTCCTTTGTCAGCGAGGCTGGTGTGGTCCTTTGGAACGAAAACGCTGATCCTTTTCCCAGTGTTGTCAATATTGCTGTGTTTGCTTTGATCACTATTTCCGTTGTCACTGGGGGCATGCAAAGATTGTTGCGCAGTGACCAAAGACCGATACCCGCCCCCTTCGATATTCATCAGCTGAATTGAAAGCGCCAATAATACTGTGAGTGAGAATTGTGCTGGGACTGGACACCGGAGTGGCATCAACTAACCTCATCATGAGTTCCAATCTCCACAATCTTTCCCTGATCTACGACTGCAATCGCGTCGGCGTTCTGTGGACACGAGCCAAATGAGAGGATCGTTCGATGAACAGCTATGAGGAGAGTACAACAACAATCTTACCTTGATCGTACTGAGCCTGTGGGCCACTACAAGAGTCGTCATTTGGGATTGGTCCAAGGAGGAATCTTTCGACAGAAGGTTATCGAGTGCCCTTTGCACAGTGCGCTCTGACTCGCTGTCCAACGCACTAGTGGCCTCTGTGACAGAAACGGATGAGTGAGATGAAGCTGCGGCAAACAAAGCCCAATTGACGTCTCATCTCACCATCAAGGAGCAAGATTTTGGGCCTGCGAAGAAGAACGCGCGCTATCGCAATGCGTTGCTTTTGGCCTCCTGAAATTAGTGCAAGTAAATCAGTTCAGTTTCTCGTGCCAAACAGCCATCAGACATGAATTTTTGAGACTTACCGCTTTGGCAGAGAGCGCAAAGAAATAAGACCTTAGCCCCTTGCCACAGCTTGAAACGGACAGAAGCATGCCACAGGGATTCAGCACAGAACAAGAACGCTTACCTCAGCTGGCTGCCCAAATCTCCAACAAGTGTGTCGTAGCCTGAGATAAAAACACATTTGTCAGGGAGTCGAGGCAAGGGTCGACTTGCACTTTCAAAAGCAAATGCCACATACCTTCCGGAAACTCCATGATAAAATCGTGAGCGTTGGCGAGCTTCGCTGCCTCCTCAATCTCTTCTTGTGTCGGCTTCTTTGAAAATGACGCCGCGCCAAACGCGATGTTGTCGCGAATTGACCTGGCAAATAGCTTTCGGACAGATGCTGTGGGTGAGCTGGAGCTCGAAGATAAATCTAAAGATTGGATGAACTTGGCACGCTTACTTACCTTCGGCTCCTGCGACCTGTATCGAACCAGGCGACGCATTATCAAGGGTAAGACATTTTTCCACGATGGCATGATGTGCTCATTCCATTGATACGACTACTCACACCAGCCCAATCTGGGAGCGCAGCCACCCCACGTTCAAATCGCGAATGTCCACGCCATCCAGCTTGATGCCAGTCGGGTACTTTCCCTGTTCCACGTCACCTGTACCCAGTTCGCCGCCGTCGACGTCGTAAAACCGACACACAAGGCTCATCACACTGCTCTTCCCGCACCCACTCATGCCCACGAGCGCGACGGTCTTCCCGCTCTCGACGCGCAAGGATAGCCCGTCCAACACCTTGACCTGCGGCCGCGCCGGGTAGGTAAAAGACACGTTGGAGAATTCTATGATGCCGTCGCAGGTCGAGGGCTTGAGACCCTCATTATCCGAGGAACTGTCGATGAGGTAGGGTGGCATTTTAGACGCGGGGAGGACCTTCCTGTGACGGGTCGTCTCGACGGGATCCAGATGATCGTCGGTCTTGTCGTCGCTCTCACTGCCTTCGTTGGTCGACGCCGCGCTCTTGCCCGAGACTACACCAGAAGTGCTGACCGCCACGTCGTCGCCCAATAGCGCGCTCAATTCGAAGTCGTCGTTATAAACGCCGTCGACACGGCGCTTCAGCACAAACGCTGGGTACGCCGCCTGCCGCGCGGCAGTCAAGGCCTCCAATGCCCCGCTGATCTGTGGCACGAAGCGATCATTGAAGCGGCAAGCAATTTGAAATCGCGTCTCAGAGGCGATAATTCGAGCAGAATGTTCCGCCCCAACTTGGAGCACACGCACCTGCGGCAGCCCCATCCCCGCGAAGGATATGCCCATCAACGCGCCAAACACCTCCATCCCCGTGATAGGGCAAGGTTCGTTGATCGATATCGCGTTGGATGGATCGCAACCCGTCTTTGCCACTGCGTCGTATAGTAACCAGAGCCCGAAGAGGGTGATGGCAACGTAACCCAGCAACATGCTTGCCATGACAGCCCCGTTGGCAAAGCCCAGGGCCCACTGCCGACGGGTGGCCGTGTCGCACGCTTCCTTCGTGGCGCCCTTGTACTTGTCCACAGTGACCTCCACTGCGTTCAAGCTCAGGACGGTCCGTATGCTGCTCACCGCCGCATATGCAATCTCCCCAGCCCGCTGGTATCCCTGCTTGGCCGCTGCGCTCTGGCTGGAGATCATCCGCATCAGGAACACGGCACTCAGGGACATGAAGGGTATAGTTGTCAAGATCACAAGGCTGACCTCCCAACTGGACCAGAAGCCGTAGGCGAGCCCGCCTACCATGGTTACGAAGAACTGAAATCCTTCACCCAACTTCCTTCCCAGGCTATCCATCATTTGGCAGCGATACATAACGTGGAAAGGAGGAAACGAATGCAATGGACTGAATGAGAGCAAGAACGTAGTCATCAAACAGACTTTGGCAGTACGATACCCATGCCCAAACGCTTCCATCCCAAAACACAAGTCAACGCAGCTTCCTCCGCTCACCCCTTCTTGATCTTGTTCCCCTCCCCCTCGATCATCCCGGCGGTCCCAGCCACGTTCGTGAGGTCGAAGTACGAGGCGTCCTGTCGCAACAGGAGGGCGAAGTAGTCTCGCTGAAAGGCGTGGGCGGCGTCGGACGCGGCGGCGTCCAAGAGGGTGTTCTGCAGCGACATGCTGACGAAGATGACGACGCCGAGGATCATGAAGGAGTAGGCCATCTCCCGGATTCCGTCCATGAAGGAGTCGGAGCCCGTGGGCGCGGCGAACTTCTCGAACACTTGGGCTGCAATGCGAGAGTCAAAGCGTGTGAGGTTAGAAACGAAAAACGACACCATCCAACTGGCTGGCCGACTGCAAAGCGGAGCGAACTCACCGAAGTAGAACGCCATGGCGGGATACACCAAGCCGCTCACGAACGCTCCCGCCAACCCAGCGACGAGGAAGGGACGGGTCCTCGGACGCGCCGCGGAGGCGAGGGACCACACCTCCCCCAAGGACGCGGACTTGCGCGACGGCTTGTCGTCCCCAGACTTGGACTTCTTCGACTTATCCTTCGATCTCCGAGTGCCACCGACGCCGTCGACGGCGATGTCGCCTACGCGGGGGGCGCCCATCTTCGCAGTCGTCTTCTTCTCCGAAGGCAGAGGCGGCTCGAGCGGCTCGGGCGCGGGAGATCGCGGGCGCTCCTCCCCCGGCGGTTCGATTATGGGCGGGGCCTGAGGCGTCTGGAGGAGCTTGAGGAAGTTCGAAAACTCCTTGTCGTCCTCGTCGCCGCCCACGCCGGCCTTGCCCGCTCCCGCCATGATTGGATTTCACACAATTCAAATTTCAAATTTTCCGATTCTCAGGGCCCTCGATCTCAAAAGGGGACAGGCCATCCAGGTTTCATTGGCTATTAAAAATGACAAAGCCGACAGCCGACCCCCCCTCGGCCTCAGTGAAACAAAAACGAATCGTGGACCGCCACGGCAATGTCAACATTCATGGCAGGCCATGGACATGGATGCGATGGCATGAGATGGCTGAGGTAAGTAAGTATGATTCGCCGACGGACACGGTGAAGGTCGAGGAACTGCATGCACTCTCAATCATAGGCAGTCTTATTCGCGCGTTCGCGGCTATGGGTAGAGTATCTAAAATACTCATAATGAAAGAGGGGATGCAACTTACTGTAATGAATGTAACAGGTTATGTGTCCAAGAAACACAGAACATCGTTGCATGACGGCCGTGGGCTCCCTGGAGTGTTGACGCCTTTGCGACCACGTGGAACCAAACATGACTGACGTTGCATGACGGCCGTGGGTCATTGTCGTTACCATTTTGAGTTGTTCTCCGACGCCCTCACGTTCTGTTGTTTGTTTTACATCTAACACATGTGTTCGCTCATAAATCTGCGCTGCAGTACTTTTTTGTACAGACCTGATTAGGTTGAATTGGACGAAAATCCCATATGCACCCAACACATTTTGTTAATGAAGTATTTATATCTCTAATTCACATTTGTTCGCTCATATAGCTGCTCTGCAGTAGGCACGTTGTCGTCATCTTAACAATGACTTGTGACTGTTAGCTTAATAATTCATCACAAACTTGTAGCGTTGTTGAGAATGTTACATCCTCCTAAACAAGCCTAAACTTTCATCCCCAAGTTCAGGTTTGCTCTATTAGGCTCTGTTATTAAATCCACACATCAAGTCAGAAATGAAATGAAGACAGTATGTATTTTATTGCTTCCAACAAGTCCAGTTTTTGCTCTATTAGGCTCTTTTATTAAACCCACACATCAAGTCAGAAATGAAATGAAGACAGTATGTATTTTATTGACTTTCAGTGGTACATCCCGTTGTATCTCCATACTTTAGGTCAGAACGTTACATTCACATAGACACGCCTAAATTTGACTCACAAGTACACTATTTAATGGCGACGCCCCTCTACAAATCACCACACATCCATCCAGCAATCAAATCAACACAGTTTGTTTTGTTTGCAGGTGCTCTGAGGTTGTCTTGATCGGAGAAAACATACGCACACAAGTGCCTGACCTTTTGAGTTTTCCATTCATGAGCGCGATGGAGCACAGCCGCATACTTTTTCCGACCAGGTTTTCCTATCACGGCGGTGGCGTTATTTGTTACCCATAGACTGACAGCCTTTTGGTCTCGCAAATCGAGGATCATCGACGTTTCGTTCTGGTTGTCGCCATCATTTGGTATCCTCACTTCACACTTTGGCACATCAGAGAAGGAAAAGTTGGGTGAAGAGTGATAGGTATCGAGTGCGTTTCCGCTGATTCCACGAATCCGCACTTGAGACTTGTCAGTTGCCTGCACAAGATTCATCCAACCCACTGTAAAATCCCACTCATCTGGCTCACTCTCGTCACTTCCGTTCTCTATGCCATTTTTTCCAGTATCAGGTCCATTGTCCACCATCATTTCTGCTATGGCTGATTCATTGTCGTCGTCTCTGGCACCGTCCAAGTCATCGGATCCCGTTGGGTCCCCATGGTCGTCTTTCTTGTCGTTTTCGTCCTCTTTCTCCTCATCGCTTGATTCCTCGCCGGTGTCATTTCCGCTCGAACTGTCGCTAGTTGCGTTGGAGCCACCGCTATCTCTATCGTCGCCGTCATCCTCACTGGCGGGTTTCTCATCGCTATCTTCGTCGTCATCTTCACTGCTGTGCTCCTCAGTGTCACTTCGTAGCCCCACTCGTTGCGCAAAGTAGGTTCCACCTGTCTCATGTTCTATTTTCCACTGCTGCCTTACGAGCTCTTGATAGGAGATTTCGCTGGGAAGCCATTTAACTGTCGTATTTGTATTCCAGACTCCAGAAATCAACCGGGCTTCGAAGTCATCTGCTTGATTTTCGTTGACATAGAAGATCAAGTTGTCTTCATCGGGGTTCAATTCAACAGTCACTTCGTCATCCCAGATTTTCGTCAGAAATTTTGCCAGATTGTCGTAAGTAATGTCCCCGTTTCGTCTAGTCTTTCTCTCAGCCCCAGGACTCAAAAGCTGGTTCGCGGTTTCTCGCGCCTTTCTCCACGTTTCGTTCTGTTCCATTTTCAAATTGTCCACTAGTTCTGACTCGTCTTCTTCTACTTCATCGTTTTCTTCTTTGGTTCGAGCTCTTTTCCTTGGAGACGACGCCTTCTCTCCAGTGGCGAACTTAGCAAGATCGCCAGTAATTGATCTACCCACGGAATTCCAGAACGAGTTCACCAATTCCCCCCTAGTAGTGTCGTCGCGCCCTGGATGAGTCACGATTTCTTCCAAGTTTCGACCCATTGCAACCACATTATCAATTGCAAGTTGTCTCATGTCATTCGCAGATTTCTCTTTGTCCTCATCTTCAACATTGTGGACAATGACATGAGGCTTACCAATGACGTCTAAACTCCAGTTCTTGCGATTCAAGACACGTTTACGTAAGGGCAATACTCTGGACGCAGCTCCCTCTATCAAATCAACAGTCTCGCTGGCGTCGAAATCGTCTAGATTCAGATCCTTTCGATTGCGCACGATCGATTTCAAATGGCTCCCCAATGATTGTCTCACATTAGTTCCACACAGGACCATAATGGCGTCAGTGATTGAATGGAGATGTCTCGTACTGAACGAGGGCTGAAATGCAGTGAGGTCCCACGGTTGATTTCCACCAACACTAATATCTTGTTCCCGGTCTTTCCGCGTTCCACTATTGTTACCACGATAGACACAGTTTATCACGGACTCTTTCATCTTCTCCTTCTGATCGATCTTGTCATCAAATAGCTTCCCCAGGGCACAAACACTGATGATTCCTATGGTTCCAATCTTATTCTTGGAGGTCACGGAATCCACTGNCCACTGCAAGGGTATCCTTGATGTTGTCCATGATGGAATAAGAAGCCTTACTCTTTGTTGCCTTACTATCCTCCGGATCTACCATGAATGAAATAGTGATTCGTTTCACAATGCGATCATATAGCTCTCTGATTTCCTTGTTCGGATATCTCGTCTTATCTCGCTCGGACACTTTCATATCATTGTACAATTTGAGAAATTGCGACGCGACTTTTTTCACTCTCTCATCTTCTATGTCTGGAATCGGATCATACCCATACAAAATGACACCTAGATTCAAATTGCTCACGGCCCCCGTGTAAAGCAAATACACTAACCAATGATTTGGCACCCTGTCACATGAGCCTTGCAATTTATTTAGAATCTTCTTCCTCATGTCTAAATCACCCTTCAATTTAGCAGCGATTAATTCAGATGCATGGTGTAACCTTGAATTCAGAGAACCTAAGATGGTTGGTAAAAGATTAGCTCGACTTAGGTCCATATGATAAAAGAGTACACATCAACCCAAAACGCTTACCCAGTATGTTCATGAAAGTGATAGGGTTAAATGCTTCCATATCATCATGCACATTGCACAACACATTGACGAGGTCGCGCGCTGTTCCAAATCCTGGCTCTTGAAGCGCACCGATCAATTGTTCCGCCAATAACAATGCTCCAGCCTGATGTCTATGTCTTGGATCAGCCAAGTTCGTATCGTTCAGAGTCATCCCACCATACGTTGACATTGCGTCACTCCATTTCACATCTTTTTTGTCTGCGAGGAATGTTCGTCCGTAGAGCACCGAAGAAGAAGATTGACAGTGGTGTTGGACCAGGTACATGAGCTCGCCCATGTACCTATCTTTCATGTTGGAGGCTTCCCAAGTTATCGCTGCAATTGAATACCTGATTCGAAAGAAGTACTGGAACGTCAGAACAACTGCTGCAATCCTCACTGCTTCTTCTATATGCATTGGCGCGTGTTCGTCTCCTCGAAGATAGAATAGTTGTGCCCCCGTCTTCCAACTCTTTGGCGGTCCTTTCAATGACTCCCACTTGTCTTTCCGCTTTTTATCGTACTTGCAGTCACAGCCATCTAATTTCAGGACACGGTCGCTTGTTGGAGCAAATGGTCCGGTAACCGTTTTACCTTCCACACTTTCTTGTCTAGACCCTTCTTTCCTTCCCATGTTGATAGTAGTTACCCCGTAGGGATTATCACGGAACCAATCTTCCATTGTTTCTCGACAAGGACGCTCCATGAAAGACCTGAACACTTCTGTGTCGAATTTTGGACACGCAAATTCCCCTGGTTGGCTGGGTTGGACATATCTCAAGTAACTGCCGCCATTTCCGGAATGAGTCGGCTGTTCACCTTGACTCAGTTGCTCTTCATTCTCCTCCATGACATCAATGAGCATCTTCAGAGACTCACCCATTTCGAAAGTTATTGGTGGCGTGGATGAATTGGTCTTCGTATCCGAGCAACGCTTGCTCTCATTGCAAATGCATCGTTGAATCTGATTCATTGTCAATCCCATTGCATCGATTAAATCCGCTGTGACGCCATAATGAAGTTTTACTGCCACAGGACGATGGAAAAACGAATCGGGATTCTCCATGGCTGTGTCAATCAATTGCCCGATATTCACACCATCCAAATTCTTTGTAACATCCGATCGAGAAAATCGTGGATTCGAACATAGCATTTTTTCGACCCAACTGGTCGAAATGGTACCCGACCTGAGACGCACTCCAAAGTCGGATTTTGTTACGAGACATTGCATTGTCCCCCTCCTATGCAAGCCTTCGACCGGATCCAAAATCCCCACCACTCTGTCCTTCTGAACAGGTTGTCGACATTCCTGTATCCTTTGTCTGGCCACCGAGTGCGCCAATATCAGAAATTGGTCTCGAGCAGTGGGCGCTCCATTGGCGTGAGTCCATCTATCGATGGCAATATCATACTGATCAGCACAGCCTGGAAAGTACGTCAAGATGTCTTTGTGTGTTTCGGGCTTGAACGGGTTGTACTGAAACAGTCCCGCATGACTTTGAACCCAAAGCTCAAGCGGGTTGCCCCCATTGTCGCTTCGCTTGAAGTGAAAAGTCGATTTTTTGCTCCCACACAATTTTTCGGTCTCGCCTCTCTTCACCGACTCAATCGGCAACGAGTATCGGTCGTCTGCGTTTTTTCTGTTGGTCTATTTGTGAAAGAAGGAACGACGGGCCAATTGAGTTCACTAATACACCGGTGAAAATATACAGGTCAAAACGCGACAATCACCGACGATAACTCAATTCAGGCACAAACATAAAAAGATAACATCTCAACCCAAAGTTTGACACACACACAATAATCAGTCATCTGTAAACGAATTGTATCATTCGTTGAGTTGTCACCGGAGACAAACGTTCGTATCATAATCAAAATCAATAATACTCAACTCAATGAGCAGATCGGGACTGAATCACGACAATTACTCACGCCGATAGAAACAACCCACAAAAAAAGAAAGATATCCTCTTGGCTCAAAGTTGGGCGCAAACGTAATAAAGGGTCATCTCGACCCAAATGTGAACTCAAACCGATTTTTCGTCAAATTAGCAGGATTGGGCACAAACATATCAATCATTTAAACCAACCCAAACAAGGCACAAACACATAAACATATCGCCCCGACCCAAAGAAAGAAATATATTTTCTTGCCTCAAAGTTGGGCGCAAACGCAATAAAGGGTCATCTCGACCCGAATGTGAACTGAAACCGATTTTTCGTCAAATTAGCAGGCTTGGGCACAAACATGTCAATCATTTAAACCAACCCAAACAAGGCACAAACACACAAACATATTGCCCTGACCCAAAGTTGTACACAAACAGAAATAACCTGGTTGCTACAAACGAATCGATAAAGCTTACCATGCTTGACAAAATCAGGACTGGTTTGTCATCATCAAATCGCGGGTTATCTGTCCTATCTGGGAGTCCCGCTGGATTCCCCACGAACGTCTGCAAGATTTCTGCAACGAGATTTTCTGCAACGAGATGTCCTTGGGAGACGTTGCGATTGACACGCGGTCCACAAGGCGAGAACTCGACGGTGCCTTGGTCAACGTCCAGAGCTCCTGGCATCCATCCACATAGGAGTAACAGGATACCCATGTGAATGGAACACTCGGCCATGTCAACCAGGTGTCCAAATTTCAATTTTTCATCTGTCGTCTTGGGAATGGCCTTGGTGAACTCAATGTTGGTTGCTGCTTTTACGTCAGCACTGCTAGGCACGCGCACAGGGGGTATCTCGGCAGTACTCTTGCGAACACGTTTTCTTGCACTGCCTTCGTTGCTAGCTTCAATGTTGTGCTTCGTGGTCGGCGTTGACCGCTTGGTACCCCTTTTTTTGCCACCTTTGTTGCTCTCACTCTTGCGGGTCGTTCTCGCACTGTCACCGCTCTTATTACGTTTCGCTTTTTTCTTTTTAGCCTTGACTGGCGTTTCATTCGATTCAGTCACTGACGAGCGAAAGTCGTGTTAGACATGTTGTATGAGTGAAACAGCAACGAAAATATCTAACAACTCACCTCGGTTTTTTTTTGTCGCTTGTGCTACTTTCGCTTCACCCTCATCATCTACCGTGACATCAACAGCCTTGATAGCGATGGTACGCGATTCTTCAGGTTGTTCCGCAATTTTTTTGGTGGCACGATCTCCATCCCCACTATCAGAAGTCGAACCACCAGCTCGCCCAGCTTCTTTGCCCCCGTCGTTGGTGGATGCCGAAGCAATTTTCTCACCTCCATCGTTAGTGTTGGTGGATTCATTGTCTAATTGTACTTCGGGGTTTGCAGCCGATTTCGCGGTGTTGTCGTCCTCTTCTATGTCGCCAGCGAGTCTTCTTTCGCTCTCAACTTCGTCAACCGTGCCGTCAGCGATGGCATCCGGCTTTTCAACTCCGATTATCTCCCCACTCCCACAAGCGACCTCGCCGAGGCCTGTCTTGGTCGCGGCCCCGTCGGCACCCTCAGTCTCGGCAGCGAGTCCGCTTGCACCTACAGCTCCGTCCTCTTCGCCGTCAGCGATCATAGCCGATTCATCATCTCCTGTCTCCGCAGTGGGTACGCCCCCACTGTCAGCTCTGTTGTTACCGGCGTCAGCGAACGCAGCCGGTCCACCGCTCCCTCCATCTCCCGAAGCATCCCCGCTGAGGGCAGCCGTCTCTTTCGCTTTTCCGACCGCTAACGACGCACGCTCGTCATCCATCGTTGGGTCCTTGGGTGATGCCACTTTTCGCCGACGATTTTACTATCCTCTCCGCTAGTCGACGACTCTTCTTCGCTCGTTCCGCTATCAATATCGTTCCAGTCCGCGCCGGCGGACATCGCCCCCGTCTCTTCCGCTTGCACCGGCGACGCCGCTCTCGCGTTTGGTAGTGATTTTCGATGCCGCCCGCGGCCGACCGATTCAGCCGGTGGTTACCACGATTCGCTCTTTTTTCGTGCGTTGCGAGGAACCGAATTTTCCGTGCCTATCCTCTCCCACGCTCGTTCAAGTGCGATCATTGTTACTAGTTGATTGTCCTCTCTATTTAGCCCGCCAAAAATTGCAAACGGATTTCCGTTGACTGGTCGAAGGACAGACGATTCGTCCATTCGTTCCTTCCCGCCAAATAACAATACCAAGGCATACCCACAAAGTATCACCCAACCAACCTTCTCTTGTGCGATAAGATTCATAATTTTTTAGCTTCAAGTTGTGGTGATTGGATCTGCCCACTAAAAAATATCTGACATCACTGGATCTTTGATTTTTCGTCTCCCGCCAAGAGACTGGTTGAAGTACTGCCGCGTACCACTTACGAGCTCCCGTGTATCGCTTTCTGATTGGACTGCCCTTGAAGCGAATCCACATCACAATGACTTGAGAATACTTATTCCCAAGTTGATTACGGCCGAATTTTTCAGATGTACCACACCACATGCAAACTACTGCCATTGACAGAGATACTCACACACAAACACCACCACCACACCGAGCCGATACTAGACACTACCCTTTTCACGCAAACGAACCGCTCATATTAATTCGTCGCCGCACCTCTGTACATATCCCTCCAAACCACCGACTCCATTCTTGACCAGCTACAGTTTCGAATCCGCGCGATGCCGGTCGTCACCGGCCCGACGGCCCGCGTTGACGGCAACGCAGCCGCATCAGTGCCGACCACTGTCGATTCAACATCAGCTTCCGCCGAAGGCAACGAGACACCGAACGCATCGACTGCGAAATTGGCGTCTACCAATATCGCCGATCATTCACAGAACAAGAATACCAAGGTCGATTTGGGAGCGAAATCGGTCGCGGGGTCATCCGCTTTAGTGTCTCCCGAGAGAGATCTTCATCAGAAAGAAACCGCGTCAAGCAAACAAGGGCCCGGCGATTCACCGAGCGCCGAATCTGGTTCTGCGGGCGATGATTCAAGTGCAATCACGAAAAAGTCCAAACTGCCATTCCTAGACAGTCTAGATTTCAAGACTGAAGTCAACGTCATGTCATCCTACCGTGCCGTAAAAGGAGAAAGCGCACCGCGTCTTCGATCTCTGCCAGAATATTTCGTTGCTATCTTCAACGCCTACAACGTCCAAACTCTAAAAAGTTTTGCTGCCGCAAACAAAATTGAATACAAAGGCCTCAAGGGGCCAGCAATCGAGCACATCGCTCAACACCTGACGAAACGAGTTCAACAACCATGTCATCTTCCACGCGACGAATCGACCGCCAATGCCAACACTGCGGCAACGCTCACTCTGGTTGCGGAATCTCCAACTGCCGAAAATTTCGAGTGAGTCACCAGATGTTTGTTCCGCATTCGACACGGGTTCATCCATATAATTTATATATACTCACCCAATTCGTCTCCATTTGAAATCTTCCTGAACCAAGAGCTTTTGCCTCTCGCCAGTTGTCAACCGACATCAACATTACGAAAGAGTATGCCATGCTTTGCCTGAGAGTCGCTCAGGGTCGCGCAACAGAGGCCGATACCAACTCAGTGCTTCTCGTCATGATGTCTTCGACCCATGTCACTCTGACACCGGATCTCGAGTCGATGAACGTGTGTCTCGGGATCA
>JALLPA010002268.1:0-10388 GCA_036939895.1 Thalassiosira exigua | reverse complement strand
ACCTATCGTCCGTCGGCCCGAAAAATTGACGAAAATTGATTTTGCGCCGTAGAGTCCTGACCGTGCATACCAATTCCTACTCCGTAGGATCCGTGGGTTTCAGTGACTGACCTGGGATGACAATCCATCCCTTTTCTAAATCCAAAAAGTCACATGCATCTCGCTCTTCTGTCTCTTTTCAATCATTGTTCTCTCACCGCTTCATGTAAAGATCACGGTGAGCCATCATAACCAATTTTTCGTAGAACCAAATGGCCACCTTGAACGTCTCGGGTCAGCATAAAAGCCGGCCTGGCTAAACGGTGATTTGCAGTCAACCTCATCTGTGCAATGGGGACAAAGTTGACCCATGACCACATTGTAGACCCCAGGAAATCGACGTTTGTGGTCCTCAAGGTATGTGACGATATCATAATACCTCAAAAGTCGCTCCGACGGACGACGCGTGCGGCTTGTAGCGCGTTGGAGGGGGCCTGTCCAATAACTCGCCACCACGGCAATCCCACCCAATTCCGCTGGGGAAGCACGCGATCTCCCCGCTCGGCGGACGCTGAATCCCGACGGGGGCCAAGGAATGGTCAAATGCCGCTCCGGGGGAAGATGCAAGCGGCTCGCAGCGCGTCGGAGTAGGCCGGTCCAATAACTCGCCACCATGGCAACCCCACGCAATTCCGCTGGGGAAGCACATCAACGCCGACGCGTAGAGCGATCCCCCCGCTCGGCGGACGCTGAATCCCGGCGGGGGCCGAGGAACGGTCAAAATCTGCTCTGGCGGAAGATGCGAGCGGCTTGCAGCACTTTGCAAGTTCTGGAGGTGAAACGGTGGTGTTCCAAGACGCCGTAAATTGCGGCGGCCGGGATAAGACAAGGTCCCCTCTAAGCGGATTTTTGTGATTTTCGTCAAAAATCGTTAATCTGAGTTATCCCTAAAATAGGGACAACTCTCGGTCGAATTCAATCAGCCGCCCTCTACGCCCCTCTATTTTTGGCGTACAACGCCGGTACGTGCAGTATTTATTATTCAGTTAGGTCTGGAACAGGTCCCCGATTTTCGGATGACAACTCTCGGCCGAATTCAATCAGCCGCCCTCTACGCCCCTCTATTTTCGGCGTACAACGCCGATACGTGCAGTATTTATTCTTCAGTTAGGTCTGGAACAGGTCCCCGATTTTCGGAGAATTTCGGCGGAAAGTGCCGACGGGTTGATGGCCACGTTCGCTTGGTCGCTTCCTCAGATAGGCCAAGGATAGACAAATTCATCAAGGAAATCGGCGCTCGGACCGCTTTATCGGAGCACAAAAGTTTGTGTTCCAAATATAGTAATCTTATTTAAAAGAATAGCTCGTAATTTCGTTCCGGCCATAACTTCTACGTCATTCCTATGTACATTTACTGATTTTTAAAAGGGGCTTAGAGTTGTCCCTAAAACAGGGATAACCCGAAATGCACAATTTGACAGGGTCGGATGCTGCTGTGAAAGGTTGACTTCGCCAGCGTCTGGGACCGAATAGCCGCCGATAATGGCCGAAGCGGGTGCCGACACATTCACCTTTTGTCTTTCGGTGAAGGTCTGTGCAAATACTTCACCGCTGGAGTCGGCGGAAGGTCACGTAATCGGCGTTGCAAAGTCGTCCGAGTTATCCCTATTTTTCGTCCCTATTTTGGCTCAGACTACGGATAGGATCGGGGGGCCGGGGGGCATTTATTATTCGCTCAACTTTGATATTGGCGATTAATAGCCATGGCGTCATCGACGTCCGCACAATCTTCCCCCCAATCCCAATCCATTTTCACTTTTCACGCACGCCGTCCAACGCCCGACGCCGGCTTCACTTCTTTTTCCACGCCGCGCCGCCGTCCCGGAGTCGCGCGGTTTTCCATCCATCTCTCTCGACGCCGCGCCTCCATCCGCCCTCGAACTGCGCTCTCGAACACCATGGCGAAGAAGCGACAGCGTAATCGGCGCCGGAACAAGGCGCCGGCGGATCCCAACGCCCCAAAGCCGGTGTGCAAGTTCTTCAAGCGGGGAGAGTGCAAGTTCGGGGACAAGTGCAAATTCTCCCACGAATTGCCGCCGGAGGAATGCGTCCCGGCCCCTCCCGCCGCCCCGGCGGCGGAGGCGCCGCCCGCTGAGCCCGCGGCGGCGGAGAAGGCAGACGAAACGGTGGAGAAGGACGCGGTCGAGGCGGCGAGGGAGGGAGCGACGACGCCTCCGGCGGAGGCCCCGGCCGCGACGGATCCCACCGCGACCGCGACATCGAACGGGGACTCGACCCCGGCGAAGGCGGAGCCGAAGGAGAAGGAGGATCAAAAACCCCAGGCGTCGACTCCGAAGACGGAGCCGCCCGCGCCTGCGTCCAAATCGACTCCGAAGGCCGAGGAGAAGAAATCGACGACGCCCCGCAACAACTCCGGGGGCGACGGGCCGGTCAGCCGCCTCTTGAACTTCGTCTCCTCCCCCTTCTCGGCGGGGAAGAAGAAGCTCCCCCCCGGCCTCGAGTCCTCCCTCCCCCTCCTGACGGAATCCCAGAGGGACCTCGCGAAGAAATTGTGCGAGCTCCCCGGCGCCGCGTCTCAATCCCACCTCTTCGACCGGTGGGAGGACGATCCGGCCTACGACGACCGAAAGCGAGCCGCGATGGCCAAGCTCGCGTCCGTGGACGAATCGTATCCCGACGGTGGGCTGATCGGATACTTGTCCAACGCGACGAAGTTGCTGGAGCGGAGTCGACGGGGGGAGAACCCGCTGGAGGGATGGGCCCCCAGCGTCCCTCGGGGGGAGGCGTTCGACGACGCGGGCGCCCCCGCGTTCTTGGAGGCGGAGGAGCGGGGGCTGAACGAAGTGGGGAAGTGCGGCTTCGTCTTGGTGGCGGGAGGGTGAGCGCAATCGGTTGTTCGCGCGGAACGAGCCGAGCTCGGGCGGCGCAGGGGTTCTCGACGGAGGAGATCAAGGTTTCGCTCACGCCATTCTCGATTTGTCTCTCTCTCGGTTCGCGTCTCGCACAGGCTGGGAGAGCGCCTCGGATACGGCGACATCAAGGTGAGGACACGACCGCGAAAGCGACGGGAGGAAAGGGATCGGGTTCGTTTCTTCGGCTTTGCGATTTCGCCCCGCGAGGACGACCGAACGGGTGTTTTTTTTTTCTTCCCGTCGGCATCAGCACCCGTCATGGTCTCCGGACCCACGGACGGTTCCGGGTCGGGCGAGGTCCGCGCGCCTGGGCGAAGCTTCGGGGTCGTCTCGGGACCGGGCCAGTCGAGACAGCGAACGCGTCGGCTCTCTCTCTTTTTTTCCCGGCGCGCGCGAGCGGGGAGCCGGCCCCGCACGTTTCTCGGGATCGGATGATGCAAAGACGGGTGCAAACGAAGGCACTGCGGGAAGGGAGACGGACGGAGGAGGGGTAGGGCCAGCGAAGAAAACGATAGTTATCTCGAGCGACAGAGCAGGCTCCGAAAGGGTCGGGCTGGGTGGGAGACCTCGGGGCGTTCGCTCAGAATCGGCTGGCCGCTTCGCCCCGTCTGCCGGTGGTGAGCCTGCCGTGCATTTTTTCTGGAAGTCAGTGGGAGCTTCGTACTTTCCGCCGCGTCACGTTAGGTGCGAGAAAGCGATGTCGTCGTCGTCTGCCGTTGGAGTGCGTCGGCGTGTCCTTGGCTCCGGCCGATGGCCCGGACGCGGCTGCGCTGTGCGCTAGATTGCGCATCCTGGAATTGAGCGAAGCAATGTTTTCCCACGGTGTCAATGGGTCTTGTGGTGGAGGTCTGTTGTCACAAAGAAAAATCAGCACATACGCAATCCCCTACGTTGAGAGCGGTCGAGGGGGGAATTGTGTTCATGTCCCAATCCTGCAGGAGGAGAGATTTTCATCGCACACAAAGCCATTGCAAGCAGATTGGCACACCCTGCTTGTGGTGGAATTGGCAACGAGTAAATCATCTTTTCGTATATAGTTGAGGGGGGTATTGGAGGGAGGTCTGTTGTGTGATGACCAGATTCCTGCAGTAGAGAGCACAGTGCACATACAAGCCGCTGCACAAACCACGAGAGGGTTACCCGTCGCAATGGACGTTTTGGCAGAATTCACTGTATGCAGGGCATAAATCACTTTGAAAAGAAGACCTCACACCCTTTCTCTTCATTCGCAACCAGATTGGACTTCCAACTGAGCTTGCCACCGGAACGCTTTACATCCAATTTTACATAGAGACGATCCTCGCCTTCCAGTCTCGGTATGCGGCGCCCGGTGTGAAGCTCCCCCTCTGCATCATGACCAGCGGGGACACGAACGACAAGACGGTGGCCCTTCTTAAGAAACACGACTACTTCGGCATGGACGAGGACCAGATAACGATCGTCCAGCAGGGGNACGGTGGCCCTTCTTAAGAAACACGACTACTTCGGCATGGACGAGGACCAGATAACGATCGTCCAGCAGGGGAAGGGCGTGCCCGCCCTCTTCGACAACGACGCCCACATCGCCCTCGCGCCGGACGACCCGAACGACGTCCAGATGAAGCCCCACGGGCACGGGGACATCCACGCCCTGCTCCACTCCCACGGCGTCGCGAAAGCGTGGCTCGAGGGCGGGATCAAGTGGACCGTCTTCTTCCAGGACACGAACGGCCTCGCCTTCCACACCCTCGCCCTGTCCCTCGGCGTGAGCGCGAAGCTCGGCCTCGTCATGAATTCCATCGCGTGTCCCCGGAAGGCGAAGCAGGCGATCGGGGCCATCACGAAGCTGACGAAGGGGGGCGAGGAGCGCACCATCAACGTCGAGTACAATCAGGTACGTGGCTGGGTTGGAGCGTGGTGTTTTTCCGATGGGAGCTTGATCCACTTCGACTACTTTATTAATACACTGTAGCTCGACCCGCTCCTGCGGGCCAACGGGCACGACGACGGGGACGTGAACGATCCCGCGACCGGACTGTCCCCGTACCCGGGGAACATCAACCAGCTCCTGTTCGACCTCGAGGCGTACGTGGGAGTCCTGGAGCGCACACGGGGAGTCATGCCCAAGACAGTCTTCAAGAAGCCCACGCGGCTCGAGTGCATGATGCAGAACTTCCCCACGTCCTCGAGGGGGACGAGGCTGCGCGGGCCGGGTTCACGAGCCTCTCGGCCAAGATGTGCTTCTCGCCGGTGAAGAACGCCGCGGCGGATGGGGTCGCGCTGCAGGCGAAGGGGACGCACCCCAGCGTCGTGGCCAGCGGGGAGGCGGACCAGAGCGGCGTGGCGTGGAGGATCCTCCGCTCCGTAGGGTGCGAGGTGGAGGAAGGGGAGACGACGACCTTCGCCAGGATCGTCGTCTCGTCCGGGCGTTGGTCCTCTTAAAGCCCAGCTTCACGGCGTGCGCCAGCGAATGCCGGAAGAAGTTCCCGACCCCTTCTTGCGTCAAGGTCCCGGGACGATCGTCGTTGGTCCTCAGCGGGAGCGGTCTGGTCATAGAGAGCTTGGATCTCGATGGGGCGCTTGTGATCGAGTGCGAAGAGGGCGCGANGCGGGAGAGGTCTGGTCATAGAGAGCTTGGATCTCGATGGGGCGCTTGTGATCGAGTGCGAAGAGGGCGCGACGGGCGTGATTCGCGACCTGGTCGTCAAGAATAAGGGATGGGAGAAGGTGGCGGACGAAGAGAGCGACGATGAGGTGATTCGAATGCGTGGGTACCACATGAGCAAGCTGGAGACGGAAAAGATCGTGTTCAAGAAAGACGGCAGCATCGAAGGCAACTACCCAATCGAGAAACCCCAGCCGGCCGAGACGGAGGTTGCCGATCTTTCAAAACCCGCAGCTGGCGAAGAGTCCGAGGATAATACTTTGTGCGGTGGCGCATGCGCTATCATGTAGGGCTTTTCTGGCGTGCTATTTGTTGGAGAGGCATTACTGAAATGCTTCCTGCTATGAGAGATTTGTTGAGTGAGACGATGCTAGAGGAGTGGAATATGCAATGTGCATTATTGCCTTACTCTGGATCTAAGACTAGTTAGTAGCTGTAAGAACTTTCTTGTTACTGTTCGACATGTACGAGCCAACGTCTTCCATTGTTGACGCCTCGTATTGTAGTTCTGAGCTGGCGCTCCACCTGCCACAATTCCTTTGTTGGCAATTACTCTGAATGACGGTATCAGTCACGCGCTATTGAGCGTGACGTGGAGCTTGCGTGGAGAATGGCAGGCAAAGCTTGCCGTGGACGGGCTAAGAAAGGCTGCCTCGAACCGCGCTCGTACTACCTAGCACATCATGCGTGATCTTCTCCCTAAGGAGTCATAACCGCGTTATCTCGGTTATAACGTCTTCTAGGTCCGCTAATGGCTGCAGAAGGATAGCAAAAGATTGATGCGTTTTTATTTTACTGTTCGTATTAGAAGTCGTGAAATACACATTCGGCACACTATCTGGCGCGTCTGTCCGCCCCCCGCAGAGCGCCAGGAGCGCGGAGCGGCCACGCTGTAATGGAGTGACATTCGAGGTCCGAGCTCTCTGAAATCTTCAGACCTGAAAAGAACAGAAACACAGACCAAGGACATTACCACAGACCACGCTCAGACGGGCCTCAGAAAGAAGCCTTTGACCTCCATGGCTCTGGATTGTGTTACATAGAGTGAAATTGGGACTTGGGACGAAGCACCTAAACCATGACCTTGAAAGACAGTTTGACCATCGAAAACATTCTCTGCCTCCTTCTGTGCGAGTGGCAGAACAATCGCACATCGCCTATGGGTCGTCCAGTTTCTGGCGTCCATCAGGACTCTGGCGAAATGAGCATCTCAGTAGTCCCCTTGACCATGCATCAGAACGGCTGCCCTCGTAACTTCTGCGAGTTTTACGCTGCCGCAAAATCATTTGATGGCATGAAGACAAAGCGAAGTGCGTTCGAATGGTATTGTCGGACCCGACTGCACTATTCATGCTCAACAGTATGCGTCACATTCCACCAGTACGTTGTGCCCGAACTCATTAAACACGGTGTCACAACAGTTCGTGTGTCATCGTTGTCCACGGATGCTGTCGTTCATCTTGATAAGCTCAAGATCAAGGAGATAAAATACTTTCCACTTGGGCTTCACAGCTTGAGGATGTCATATTTTACAGGGCAGGAGATGAAAAACATAGTCGAGCAAGGGGGTAGTCATAACACGCTTCAATGCTCGGAAACTGGCAGAGTATTCGACCCAACAATTGGGCAGCTCACGTGTGCCATGAAACCATGCGTATTTTCTAGCCTCGAGCATTATAAGCAGGAGTTCAAAGGACATATTCACCGGGAATATGACTCTCCGAGCACTGACATTGATATGCAACGGCAGCGCGACATCGGGGACGCGAAAATGCATCGCAAGCCTCACATTCACCCGTCGAAGGTCGCAAAGCGCGTCGTGGACGCCTTCTTGATCAGCAACGATGAAGGACGGTCTACATATTGCGCCAATTGTCTTGGCTCTGCATCTCTTGGATCGAAGTTGCTGCGTTGCGGAAGTTGCAAATCGATCTTCTATTGCTCCAAAATCTGCCAGAGCATGGATTGGGCTTCCACCCATAAGGCAGAATGCAAGGCTTGAGATATACATTGCACATTGAATTACGAGAGATGTTAGAGGTGCATGGAAAGGAGAACTCAGTTTCATCGTTATCAAAACGTTCTGAGTCTGTGTATCCGCATACCCAGATTGTATGGCAAGAAGAGAGTTCCAGATAAAAAAATAATTTGACTTTTCTCTTTGCTTTAGATGATCAACAATACATGTTAGCGGTTTATCATTGCCCTATTATGAACTTCTTGATCATCAGCAGCTGATTTTTCTGACCTGATAAGTTACACCTGGCACGAGGTTGGCATGGCTTTGTGCATTGCCAGTTGTCTAGTGGCAGCATTATCTCGTTTGAGGATAAGGAATGCTGAGACCTCATTATATACTAAAAGCGAATGCGTAATATATGACACTCCCGCAATCTATATTAAATATAGACACTGATAAAGGGACAATGACTAATGCCTTGGCTGTATGCCACTGCTGGTCTATGATATGGATCACATTTCCCTATGTGCACATGAAACAGACCAATAACATTGCAAAGCACATCTGTTTGATATCATTTACCTTGGAAGGCTGATGGGCTGTCACTTGATCTTATCCCCTACTTGATAAAGGCTTCGTTCACTAAATAAAATGCTGCAGTCAATGAATTGAACTTTTGACTTCCATGGAAGAATCAATAAGAGGCTAACCTTACTCGCAACAAGTTGCTCAGGTTTCGCCTTGTAATGACCTGTTGGTGCCGGGTTCTAGCATATGCTTGTTGTACTTGAAATGAAATTGAAATAACCCTTGTCTGCATAAATTTCAGGCGAGAAATTTAGCTTCATCAAGTTTTGTTTGTCAAATGATGGACACCACCATCTCTTGTACAATGGATATCTTTGTATGTTTTCAGCCCACTTTGAATGATTGCTCTGGTATCGCACCTTCGGTTCAATACCAAGTATACCATATGGTGCAAACACTTCTAAAAAAAGATATGAGAAGAGAATCAAGTTGGTATTTGTTACGTCACTTCTAAATAGTTTAGTTCAATGTGGGCAATGTGATGCCCTCACTCATTAGAACTTGTGATCTTTGTGGCATCAATTTTATTGAGATTTTTGTTCAGATGGTGGTTGGTTGTTGAGTACAATTCCCCCTTGGCAGCATCTTTTTCACATTTTCTAGTTGATTCATGCTTGAGCACTTGTCAAGACATGGGAGCTCTCTTAAACTTTATTTGTGATCAAATAATGAATAAAATCAATAAAAATATGGCTGCCTGGTTAAACTCAGCTCAGCTACTGATATTCACTTGCACAATTATTGGTTAGTATGTGAAAGGCACAGAACAACTATATGATATGTTCTCATCCCAACTCATCTAATTTTAATATCGGACATTTGTAGAATAATAATTCATAGCACAGTCTAAAATAAACGTCACATAATTTATTTTGGCGTGTGTTTTCGCACACAAACCGCCACCCGCCACCATGGACGACCATCCTCGCTATTGTTTCCGCTGATTCTGACCACTCTGCGTGCGGTCACCCACCATCAACGACCCAGATTTGCATCGGCATGGATAGGCCGCCACTCGGCAGTGGCCGCGGGACCGGCGGGCGGTCGTCGAGGCCGTCAATGCTGGCAGACGGCGTCGTCGCGCGTCGTCGAAAAATATGACGATGTGAGCGCCAGCGGCAATGGTGTAATTGACCTAGTTAACTTAATATTATTTAAAACCCCGCCATAGCATCTTTCATATGCTGGTCGTCTAGCGATACGCCGAGTACTATGGGCAGCGCCCCATGGATTGGGCAGCTAGGGGTACCTGTAGACGCCATGGTCAAACGACAGTAGAGAAAATCTGAGTTGTGACGCCACGCTCATTTTTGAGGCGGAGATCAAGTTTATCGAGTCGCGCGTCAGATCGGGTGCACCGCGCACCTCTGCACGTACGTACGGTCCCAAATAGCTCGCACGTAGGTATTTATTGAAACCTCGCACGTAACACTAAGTTGAGACTCGTACGTTCCTACATAAAATCGACCCCCAAATTTGGCCTGCCTTCTCCCCCCTCTCCTGCCCTACGAACTCCTCCGATACTCAATGTTAAGGTGCCGACCCAATCCCCATCAAATGTAGATTGGGCCGTTCCAGTCAGCGTCAACATTGGCGGCGATCTGACCGCGCTAGAGTTTGACCTAAGGAGCGAAAATGGACTCAGCAATACCATTCCATCCTACCTGATACAACAACTCCTTGCCACCCCCCTTCAAGAAAATATCGCATTGTGCCAAAAGATGCCAAGATTGCCGCCAAGCCAGTCATCCTGCACGCCCTCTTTCAGTTCCAGGTCCTCGTCAAGCTCGTTGCGTTGTGGGGCCCCATGGCCATGGCCCTCATCAAGATTGCATGCAAGGCCCTCCTCAAGCTCGTGGTCATCGTCGGGCTCGAGGCCCTCTCGCTAGGTCGTCGGGCCCCATGGCTCTCGTAGAGCTCGAGCTTGTGGCCCTCGCCGAGATCGATCTCGAGGATGTCGCTGAGCTAGTGGTCACCGTTAAGCTTGTGGCTCTCTCGATACTTTGACGGGCCCCATGGCCCTCGCCACGGTCGAGCTCGAGGTCCTCGTTGAGGTTGAGCTTGAGCTTGAGGCCCTTCTCAAGCTCGTGGCCCTCTTGTGATGTCGACGGGCCCCATGGCCCTTGCCGCAGTCGAGCTCAAGACCCTCGTCGAGGTCAAGATCGGTGCCCTTGTCAAGCTCGTGGTCATCGACAGGCTCGTGACCATCGGCAAGTTCGTGACCTTCAATGTGTGTGTGTGTGTCTTGGCTTCCGGATAGGTGTGACAGGGACATATTATGGGG
>JALLPA010002256.1:0-10263 GCA_036939895.1 Thalassiosira exigua | reverse complement strand
TCCCTGCCACACCTATCCGGAAGCCAAGACACACACACACACACACACACACACATTGCTTATTTCCGCATGTGTGGGCTTTCGCTCTTGTGTATGTGGAAAGAGTTTTGATGTAATTTTTCTACGAAGCTTGGCAAAAAAAACATAGGTTCGCATGCTACTCACCAAACAATCACAACTCGTCGCAGTTTACCTCGTACAAAAATTATGGTAGGAATTAGTACCAAAACCGGTCAAAGAGCGTTTTCCCACGCTCTCTACTTTCACGCACGTCTACCCTAAAACTCAGAGAGCCTCGCGTGCGGTCCGTGAAAAGTATGGATCCGTAGTCGGTAGGATAAATACCAGGTCCCACACACACAAAACATACTTTGGCGGCTACCATTGATAGTACGATACGATAGTGGGGCCGGTACGTTGATGAAGGCGCTGTGCGGACCACGATCAACAGAGGCACACTGACGCTGTGCAATGCCGGGTGCAAGGTCTGATGTTGGCGCGGCTTTTTGATATTATCGTGACGCCTTTGCAGCCATGCACTCATCCCTCACCTGCACGCCCAATCACCACCTAGATGTTAGCCAGTGCACCAGGCGCCCATTCGCCAGTTCCATCGTCCAGCCGTTGTTGCTATTTGTCGTCGCCTCCCCCCTTTGAGCCGTGTTGTCCATGCCAAAGCACGCCCTGTCGAGATTCCACCCACCTCGATCTTCTCCCTACTCGTCTCTCTTGCGCTTATTGTGAGCAATAAGCCCACACCCCTCGAACCCGGGGCTCTCCGACAAGTTGTGTTTGAGGCTCAAGGCCACATCATACCCGAGCTCAAAAAGGTATCAAACCATCTTTGCGAACTCCTCATCGCCCTTCTTCCCTTTGAAATCCGTCTTTCGGATCCTCGCCTTCTCGTCCNTCTCATCGCCCTTCTTCCCTTTGAAATCCGTCTTTCGGATCCTCGCCTTCTCGTCCTTGGTGTAGAAGAAGACTCCTCCATCATCGAAATCCTTCGCCATGGCTGAAGCGGTAGCCGCGTCATCTGCAAAGGAGACTGCAACGTATGCGGTGAGATGGTCGAAGAGGCCATCCTTCGCATTGTGCCGTGCTCGCCGGCTCGTGCTGTGTGGGAAGCGATGGTAAAAGCTGGAGTTATCTGAGTTCTCGTGGCTCTTTGCCCGCTTCAAGTGCTGGTCGATACGTCCACCCATGCCCGATTCGCCCATTGCCGACCCACTGCGAATATACTCGCCATCGTTGTCATCGAAAAACAGGTACGCTCCGAGTTTGTTCCTCTCAGAATTGGCAACGAGCAAAAACTGGTTGTCAGGCTTTGCAAGGAGGCACTTGGAATCGTCGAGGCAGGAGATGTTTTTCTTCGAGTGGTGCACAAAGAGCATCCACGCCGCAACGACCGCCAAATTCTTCGTGGCCCAGGCAAGGCAGGGATTCGATTGCTGAGAGTACTTCACTCTCCGTTTGATGTGTGCTACAAAACGCCTCTTCAATGCGGAGAAAAGGAGGTCGGCCTTGGCGAACAAGGCTGCTATGGATTCAGTGGCAGTCTCTGTGTTTGGCCGGATCAGGAAGTCTGCCTTGAGATATTTCCCGTCGCGATCGAAGAGGGTGCACATGACAATCAACTTGGCGGGGTCAGATAGGATCGCGGACGGCTGGATGTGCTCGAGGTCTGGGCGCAGTAGAATTCGAATCGAAACTCGTGCGTTGTTCGATGCCGCCGTGCCTTGTTCTTCTAGCTCCTCATTTTCCCCTTCTGACGTAATCAGCTTGCTTTGTTGCCCGCGCACAGCAAACGCCACAGAGACTAGGTTCTCTTGTCCCTGTTTGGCATCGGAGAGTGCAGTTCGCGGCTTCTTGAGGTGCTTCAGCTGGGCCTTCTTGGTGAAGGTAGAGTGCCGGGCGATGATGAAATCCTGTAGCTCGGGGGCCAAGAGTACTGCAAAATGCTCCAGCTTGCATTGCTCGAGGTTCGCATCTGACGATGGCACAGCAGCGAGCGAACACAAACGATCGACCCTTGCTCGATCCTCGCTCGTCTTCTGGTCGGCCTTGGCCTTCGCCAGTTCAGCCTTTCGCTCGAGATTGATATCGATCTCCTCTTGACGTTTTGCCCTGGCAGCGACTTCGGCTGGTCCTGTGAGGCACTTCGCACGCTGCATGTGCTCTTGGCTAATTCCAGCAGTTCGTACCTTCTCCTTCCCGTACGCATCCACGTCGCAACGGAAGCCCAGCTTAAAGTAAACTTCATCTGGGATGTACCTCATACCCCCCCTGTAGAAATAATCCAGCAAAATAGGAAAGGAGTCACAGCACAAGTCGAACTCATCTTTTGTCAATACTTGCTTGCAGGAACCGAGTATACGCTTGAAGTTGGGCAGGATTTGTAGTTTGNAACTCATCTTTTGTCAATACTTGCTTGCAGGAACCGAGTATACGCTTGAAGTTGGGCAGGATTTGTAGTTTGACCCTCCACCCGGCATAGAGCGTTGCAGCAGTAGCCAAAAAGTAAAGAGCCAGTCGTTTGGAAAGGAGCAAAACAAACAAATCTTTCATTGTGTCGTTGTACATGGAAGTAAGGGTCAAATATTCTGGGGAGTCGGTGGCAAGGTTTGCAGGCATAGCTGCAGCGGCCGCGTTGAATTGTGTTTTCATCCCTTGGTATTGATCGTTCAGAGTCGAAAGCAACACCGATGGGACGAAAGGAACTACCATGTACATGAGGAACGGAATCAGTTGCTGATTCCGCATCTTTGGGCGATGTCGCAGTCCGTCTGGGTCGTCCGCAAGTTCGCTCTCATGCCCTGACGCTCTCATGACCATTGAGTAATGCGTCCTTTTTTGATGCATCAAGACCACCCGTTTGGGGAAATACCCTACAGTGGCCTCGGGGTCAAATGCAGACAGATAGTTTGGCGTTGGTGTTTTACCCCTTGGAAATGTTACGAAGCAGGAACTCTGAGAATGAGATGTGAAACATGCCCCAGTGGAAGACACGCTGCGCATCATGCTTTGAATCCATGTAGACCTCCCATTTTCACCGCGCAGGTTGGTATTTGGCTGGATGGACGGAGCAGCAAAGCTCGAATAGGGCTGTCCCGTGGAAGACAATGTCAACGAAGGCGCAAAAAAGGTTGGTGATGCAGAGGGTTGCCTGGACATGTAGTTAGGATTGCCCGAAGGGCGAGCGGATGGCTGGATTGTTGGTGCCCCTGAAATGGTCTCCGAGAGGGTTGGTTGCATCCCCAACGCCGTTGACATTGGCGCCAAGCTCCGAAAGCTGAGGGTAATTTCAGAGCAAATCGATCGCAGAGGCGTGTTTTTGAGGTGGCCGGAAAGGACGGTTGGGACCTTGGCCTCAGATGGATCCAAAGATGGCTGCATCGAGGGCGGCGATGAGACAGAGGGCGGACCAACAGGTTGAAACTCCAACTCAACTCGTGCGGCAGAGTTCATGATGGATGGCGCCACAGATGGCATGGCTGAAACCACGTCCAATTGAGAGAGAAATATCATCATCAGAATGATCAATGAATAACACAAATTCTTTGGGTGGGACGAATTTGTGTTAGGGAGCCTCATATTTGTCCTTCGCTGAGACTGATAGGCACTGTCGTCGAAATTTCGTTGATACTGTAGCCCAGGAAATTCCAACGATTGTGAATAAGAAGACGAATGCAGCGACCGGGAGTGAATAATATTCCTCGACCAAGCAAAACCAAATGGGGAAGGCCACGTATCCTCCCAAAACGATGCCTGAGTGGAAAATGCCGAGCAATGTTATGCGATGACCCACATACGCAATGAGCACGAAATCATGCAACATTTCAGCTGTCAACGCGCTTGCCTTTGTAAACGACAAGCAAATCCCGCAACGTGGTGCGCTGTTTCAAGAACGGATCGATCGCTATGGTAATGGCAGGGAAGACGGAGATCGTGACAGCGAAGGAGGCTATCAGGGACGAAGGGTTGATCTCCGTTAGACCTTCATGAGGCATCTTGTTCTTAGCTCTTGTGATGACGACACATGCAACATATCGGATGCCATCGCCGCCTCGTTGCCTGAGAATGTGCGATCGAACCTCCTCTTTGTTTGTCTCGCCGGCGGCGCGGCGGCGGTGGCCATGGCCAAAGGACGGAGGCCAAAGGCTGGCATAGTTACGAGTAGGAATCTATTTTGAACCAATAACTGTCCAATAAACACTCAGCGTTGCGTCCTAAAAACGGACATAAGTATTACACCGGTCCCAACGACGGAACCAAATACTAATTACGTCCGGAGGGCGTCTTTGAGAGCTTAAATCCAGCGTGGGAGCCGCCCGGCTCGTTAAGAAACGCCTCTTTGGTTAGGTGCTAATTGGTCACTGTGGATCAGTTATCGGTTCAAAATAGACATCTTGCCATGTTTTCAACCTTGGTAAATGGACACCCGTGGCATAAAGAAAAACATCGATGTACATAGGAATAACATGAAAATACGATATTTGTTCAAATAGAACCATTGGTTCAAAATAGATTTCTTCCCGTACGATATATTGTACAAGAAGCAGCGCCGCGCGTTTTGGGGCATCTAGTATCTAGAAGTACGATAGGCAGGAGGGATGTCATAGCCGTACTCCTGATTTTTATCCTTTTTAACAGTTTTTGTCCTTTCGCCCATAGAAAATCGAAGCTTGCCGAAGGATAAAAATTTTCACTGTAGTTTATCAGAAATGAGATGTCATTTTTCTAAAATAAGCGGCGATATCTCAATATGCAATATAATTAGCGAATGCTATCGCAAGTTTTTTTCTAGTATCGATACTATATCGCTAATATTAGATTTTACACGTCTCATTATTGAGAAGCTACCGCGTTAATTTTTTAGCCTTCGGCGACCTTCGATGTTCTATGAGCGAAAGGACAAAAACTGTTAAAAAGGATAAAAATCAGGAGTACGGTTAATGTCAGTCAATATGATAACTTTTCAGAAAATGTTTTCGAACTAAAATTAAGACATTTTTTTATTTTAAATCGGTAACAAAATTTATTTCGCATCCAAATCAAGAGGTGAATGGGATGACTAGAAATAGTTTTGCTGCATGAAAACAAATGAAGCGGCAGCCGCGAACAAAAAAAATCAAATTGTCTTCAAGTCTTAACTATCCAGAGATTATTTAGCCAGAGATTTCCTCACCGCGGCAATGATAATGTATTGTTTCTAGGGCCCCTGATGGGTTGCCAAACGGTCAAGATGCCGAGTTTAATAGCAATCCTGAGCATAATCTTCATGACGAATGCAATTTCAGACAATTCGAAGTCGCCTGTGTCATCGTATCCCCTTCTACTTCGATTCTTGTCTCACTTGTAGAGGCTCCAAAGTACCTGAGAAGTACCTCCATCCCTTTGCTGGCAGAGTGCTAAAGCCTGCCAATGCATGACCCCTCGACAGTCCTTGACTATCACAATCGCTTTGTCAAACAAACACAAAGACTATGTCTCTTGGCATGATTCATCATCATCAAGAAGCTAGTTATCTGGAAGCTGTTTGCATCACACTATGCACGTACTATGGCGATTTTTTTCATTATTTGCACACTGCTACTTAATTTGTGCATGCCTAGAACGTTGAAATCTGTGGCCATCACACTCTCTGTACTTGGATGCTGAAGAAAGTAAGTCAAAAGATGCAATGTATGCTCCTAAAGAAATAAGTAAAAACATAGCGAGCATTTCACCTTCGCTTAAACAAAAATTAAACAAGTTATGATGTCAAATGGCAAATATGCAACCTCAGACTATTACAGATCAAGGTGTAGAAGTTGCAAATGACAGCAGCAGCGCCAGACAGTGTGGCAGTGTTTGACACAATGAGGGGGCAACAGCTTCTGGCAATGCCAGAGGAAAGCCTGCCATCAGACCAGCAGCCAAAATTGCACCTTCAACTAATGATAGAGTCACAATGTCCAGATAGGAAAGAGCATGGCGGAATATGTAATCCCCATTACAAAGACACTTTCCTCTGTTGGATGGACAACAAATATCGGGGTGAGTTTGACCTAGAGGTGGATGGGGAAAAAGGAAAACCCCTACATTACATCATTGTTAGAGAACAAACAGTCCCTGCTCAACGTCTCACAGTTAATTGAGAATGACAGATGGCTGACTGCTGAAACAGCAGAGGTCAAAAATATCGTAACTGCTGCAAAGGAGACCTTTGAAAATATAAGGTGGCGATGAGCAATCATTTCAAAATTAATGCAATGTGGAACTACAAGGGAAAAAATAATCTAATCAAACATAAATATGCCGAGTCAGTCAAGAAAATTGTGGAGGGATTTTGATTGGGCACAAAATCTAGTGCAAAAACGATTCCAAACTGCCCAACAAAAGACTCACATTTACGGCCATAAAAGACACCCTCCCAAAGACACACTGGGGAACGTTAAAATGGATCGGGAACAATAAAAATGGCAATGTGGACAACACTGGGGACTTTTGAAAGGAATACCAGAAAACACATTCGTTTGATCGTGATGGGGTTATAAAAGGGGCAGCGAAAAAAAGAATTCAGACGTGGCCCTGACCAAGCTTGTCACAGACAAGCTAAAAACCGCCATTCCTGCCATCACAGCGGACCGTTGTAAGTACATGAAGATGCACGAGAAGAAGCAAAAGATCAACTCTTCCATTAAAAGCCATTTTGAACAATTATACGAGGCCAACCGTTCCCTTGTCGATTGCATGGAGCTTGATGGCAAAGGAAAAGGTAAAGTTTCGGTTGAAATCAATCGCCCAGGATACAGCCAAAGTGACAATGGACTGCTGCTTCTTGGCACACAAAGCAGCAATGATATAAAACAAACTTTTAGTGCTGCGCAAAAGATCAGGCATTGAGGCCCACATTGCATGACAAGTGAGGAAACGATGCCACCAAAAAGATGCAATGAGATAGAAAGCCTTGCCTTAGAAGAAGTTGTGAGGACTATCAAACAATAGACAAAATGACAAACAGCCAGGACAAATAAATTGGAAGGGCGAAGACTAGGTCAAGGGCCACCTGTGTGGTATCATGTTTTTACTGTTTATGTAATAGTTATGAATGCACGTAACATGATCGTCTCCAAGTTAGCTACCTTTCGACCTGAGACCAAGATGACCTCAAAGCACGGGCGAGCAAGTACTTAGTTAAACGAGTTTAACGGGGCATCCGTTTATATTTGGTTTCCGGATGGCTTCTAGTTACCAGGAGATCGATTTCGGGGGCACACCGGCGCTTCGGGTATTTTTCAATAGCGTGGACAATATCGTCAAGAAGCTGGAGAATCTTGAAGTAGAGACGAGCATGTCAGAGCTGAAGACGTGCTTCCAGATGGAGCAATTCGGCGCCACCAGCTCGGAGTATCGAGAGGCGATGGCGGTGTGGCAAACCAAGAGCAAGGCAAGCAAGACGTGGAAGGCATTCAAAGAGCACTTCCAAGAGGTGGATCACCTACAACGGATCAGGATGAAGGCCGTCGAGCAAGCCCCCAAAGCAGCGGACATCCACAGTGCGAACAACTTGACCGAGCCCGAGCAGGCCGGTATGACGGAGGGGCAAGTGGCAAACATAATGGAGATGGCGCTGACGGGGGCGGAGGACGCCATCAACACCGCCATCGACGAGAAGTTCAAGGCCCATCAAACTAACGGGTCTGAGCTCCTGGCGCTGGTCAAGAGCCTCAAGAACGAGTTCAAGCAACCACGCGAGAATGCCAAGCGTGACAAGGACGAGGGGCGTACGTGGATTACTGTTGGAGGCAACCACGTCGGCAATCCAAGCGGCAGGGGAGGCGGCGGTGTCAACAAGAAGAAGCTGTACGAGTGCACCCACTGCAACAAGAGCCACAACTTTCACCCCGACAAGTGCTGGGATAAGCCTGAAAATCACAGCAAGGCCCCTGCCGCCGTGCAAAAGGCAAGAGGCTGGTCCTGACGGGGAGGAGCGATATTCGGAAGGATGCTCTGGGGGGCGGGGCAAGTAGATAATTCTAGGAAGAACATCTATTCGTATCCGCCCATCTCCCCCAACTATTGGACCCCATTAAAAATAGTAGACAAGCAAGAGGAGAACGTGGGCAAAGTTGAAGATGGGACGAAGACCGAGCAGCAGTCAATTCTTCGTAAGCGCGAGCTACCTACCTCATGCGAGCAACTGTCCAAGCACCAAGTTCATTGGAAGGGCGAGCTGAAGCAACGGCGCCAGGAGATGAAGGTCACCACCAAGCAAGAGCGGCGACGTGCCACAATCAAGCGCCACCAGGAGGAGGCAACGATGGCAAAGATAAGGCTGAAGAATCTTTATGCAGAAGCAGCAGAGATGGGGATGGACTTGGCCTCAGAAGCGAGCTGTGTTGACAAGCAGGACGAAGGAGATGATGGGTACACGCGCGAGCGCACGAGTGACTCTCATAGTTCAAGTGTAAGAACATTGAAGTTGCAGTCCACAACGAGCACGACATCAGCTCACAGCATGTGTGAAGCGAGCGACAATTGGGGCACCACAGCAATCGATCAACCAAAAGCCGCTGGGACAGAACAGTTGCTGGGAGACAGCAACAAGAGTCATATCAGCAGCAAGCTTTGTCTGCATGCGCTACTACGAAACTTGATGCTGAAGAGACTACCAAATGCAGTACTCAACTCAGATGCGACAGGTTACTTCTTGAGAAGGCAGGGCGGAGCTCTGTCGATGGGGAAGCCATCGAGCAAGGTCGTTGGAGTGCCAAATGGCCGAGTTATCAGGGGCGAAGAAGAAGCGCTACTGCCCATGACTTAGCTGCAAGATGGAGCAAGGGAAGGAGACATTCTATAAGGGCTAGCACACAATTCATTGGTGGGAGTACCAACATTGGCAGCTAATGTTTACACTAGGTTTTTCTACACCGACGGAAAAGGAGTCGAAGTGAACGACAAAAAAGACGTCGTGGTTGAAGCCAAAAATGCACCCAAGCTCCGAGGGTGGTAAGACGAAAGTGGCCTCTGGCGAGTGCCAATGGTCGATGGGCTGGCAGAAGCAGAAGACTACTGGTGGACAGAAGCAGAAGGGCAAAAGGTTGAGCATGTGCTCCCAAAAGAACAGGTGAACAATCTGTTCAACTTACCTTCTACAGAACAAAGAGTCGCCTACATCCATGCCTGCCTTGGGTTTCTGACAAAGGCGGCCACGCTGAGCGCCACAAAAGCAGGAAGGCTACTCACCATCCCAGTCGCCACCGTCGCCAACATCAACAAGTTCTACCCTGAAACGAAAGAGACGCCGAAGAGGCATCTAGAAGAGGCAGGGAGTAAGCTTGACGAGAGAGGCGAACGAGGAGGACAGCAAAGCCATGGAACTCACCAGAAGCAAGATGGAGCATGATGTCTACATAAAGGTCTGGGACCTGCGCGAGACCACCTACTCCTACCATACTGTAGCGTTTCCGTTTCACTCCTACCAAGGCCATCGATATCTAATGGTGATGGTAGAGATCGACAGCCGTTACATGTTAGTGGCGCCAATGAAATCAAAACAATCAAATGAAATGGTGAAAACTTACCTCAGCCTACTAGACAGAGTCAAGCAGGCTGGCCTCAATAAAAAAACACGTCCTTGACAACGAGGTCTCTGACGTACTCCAGTAAGCCATCCAGGAGGAGTGCAAGCTGGAGCTGGTGCCACCTGGTTGCCACAAAGAAATGTTGCTGAGGTGGCAATCAAAAGTTTCAAGGCACATTTCATTGCGATTTGCGCAGGCTTACCTTCATCGTTTCCCATCAGACTCTGGCATGAGCTCTTGCCACAGGCAGAGCTGACGCTGAACTTGCTGAGGCCCAGCCATGCAAGGCCTAACATCTCAGCGCTTGCGTATTTCAGCGCCACATTCGACTTTGATTGCACACCATTCGCGCCAATTGGCTGCAAGGTGCTGGTGCATCAAAAGCCAGGGCAGCGAGGCTCATGGGAGACGCATGTGGTCGATGGATGGTACTTGGGCTGCTCGCCCAAGTACTACCGGTGCTCCAATGTCTGGGTGAAGAGGACGATGGCGAGGAGAGTGAGCAACACAGTGGTTTTCAAGCACACGTACATTACCTGGTGATAAATTTGGCCCCAAACGAAGCTTGTGTGTGCGCGCGCCGGCCGCTTCCAGAACTTTCTGTGTGCGCACCGGGCGTGCCATTGGGCGATACGTCGCACAGGATTTGCCACCGGTTTGATCGGCTCGACCGAAACACTTAGCGATCTACCGTGGT
>JALLPA010002253.1:0-11071 GCA_036939895.1 Thalassiosira exigua | reverse complement strand
ACGAGGACGTGCTGTTCTACTCCGGCGTCGCGTCGCACGTCGTCGCGACGGCGTGTCTGCTGGGCATGGGAAGATTCGCGTGCGTGATGGCGCCCCCGGCGAACGTCTCGATGATTCGGGACCTCTTCCTCCACGGCAAGGGGCGGTCGTTCTTGAGGGCCGCGAAATCCTTCGCTCGTTCGAGCTAGGGTTGCCTTGTCGCAACTGGGAGGGAGAGAGGGGGGCGCCGAATGCAAGTCGCGCCAAAGGCATCGAATCGTGTGGAGACGCGCACGTGCAGGCGGAGGTCCGTTTTTTACACTGTGAAGATGCGACGAGGACCATCCATCTGGATCAATTGGCGTGTTCAGTTGATCGTCACTCATCAGCCTTTGGTCAGAGAGAGAGAGGGAGAGAGTATTTGGTAGGGAGGCTGGCTAATACCTATCATCCCCAGTCTGTAGCAAGGACAAAAGGATTCGAAAGGAAGGACTCTCCGAACCTGGCGAGACTATCTCGCAGTTGTACATACGAAGTAATGTAAATACAAGGGCACCTGCCTCCATGAAATGGCCATGAAACATTCTGTGGCAAAATGCACCTTTAATTAATCTGGTTAGGACTTTGTTCCCACATGAACTGAGGCAGCTTGATTGTATCCGTCGCATGAAAAAATGCTGATGTTCATGGCAAGCTTGCTGGGCCTTTCTTTTTCCGATAGAAAATAAGTCTAGATGAATTCAATTCCAGAGTTCAGTTGCGACCCATTTGGCAATCTAGTGTATCCTCCAAAGCTGCAGGCGAGTGATGAAATTCTTCTGTTTTGGTTCACGAGTTTGTTGGAAGAGCAGGTATAAGAAATCCGAACAGATTTAGAGTAATGCACTCCCCACTACGTACTCTGCATGTGGTAGACAGGACCAGACACCATGTGTGAGATAAAGTGGTTTCATTTTTATCTCAAGATGGCCTTTGCAGAAAATTGTTACTTATTAAATTACCAGCTCTAAAAATACTATGGACCTGGTATTGTTTGACCACTTGAACAGATCCTGTCGTCAGGTCTCAGCCTTCAACACCGGCGTCACCAACAAAATGATTTTATCAAAACAAGAAATATTAAAGGCTGGACCCTTACCTTACATGTCTAGACCAATAATTTCTAGATACCTTTGGTACTGATTTCTTAATAGATCTATCATGTAACAGATTCTCTCCAAAATATTGCAATTTTTGCAGAACCAACCAAACTCTTTGGTCCTGTGTCAAATAAATAATTTCATTCCGAGGAGCCCTTTGAAAATTTGTCTGTTAGCGACACGATCTCAAGAAGTGTTAAATAAATACAAGTACATAAATCTACCCACACAAGCCAGCGATACACAGCGGCGAAGGTTCAAATCCCTGACGGATACAAAACCTCAAAAACAAGCAACATCCATCCCAGGACTCAAACCCTTGCCACCCTCCCCCAGAGCCGGCCCGGCCGAAATTCAAACCAACCATAATCAAACCATGCTGGATTACTTGATGGTGCCCCATCCAAGGACTTTAATGCCCCCATCTGTCTAACTTCAAATGCAGGATAGAATATGGGTATTCCGTGTCCTATGGATGCGCTCCAAAATTGTGGCGGCGCAAGGATCATTGCACACACAAGGGCATAATTTTTTGTCCTATCATCCTAAATTTAAATTGAAGCCTATCCCTAGTCCCAGGTGCTGTCACCGCGGTGACTTCATCCAGTGTCATTGCCGTTGTCCTACATTATCGGGGGTTGCCTTTCTGATCCAGCCAGGGAAAGATTCTGAAAGCCGAAAGACAGTCAGCGGAGCCATGGCTAGAAGATTCCGAGAGTAAAATCGAGATAGGTTCCCATCCCAGTTGATCTAAAATAGATCACGGACACTCGTAGAGTAGAAACTCACAGCACAGTATAAACCCGATATCGCACTCTCTATTTTCATCATTTTCCTGATGACAAGTCGAATTCTACACTATAGGATCTAAATTATTAAAAGTGATTTTAATCAATCACAGAATTTGTGGCCCATAGGTTTTATGTGTTTTTAACCATTTGATCAAGATCAACCCCTGCACCAAGCAAACGGATATCCACCCAAGCCGTGAACCATGGAGTCCTCTCACTGTTGATTACCACCAAATTGATGCTTGATATTATTGATAGACAGGGATACCCCCATGTTATGATAAGCTAACCGCGTGTAAGTCTGTTATAGTAGTAAATATGTGCACCTGCCTCCATGAAATGGCTACGAAACCGAAATGTCAAAGTGACATTATGTGGCAAAATGCACCTTCAATCTGGTTAGGCTAATCAAAGTGGGCCGATGGAAAGGAAAACAAAAGTTGACCCCTATTTAATTCCCACGTGAAAATAATCGTAGCTATTTTCGTAGGGATTCTCGGCAATAGCGGGCCAACCGCAACACGAAAACGAAAACGGAACATGGATGATAGCGAGCCAACTGTTTGCCGATAGAGTCGCTATTAGAGGTTTATGGCCTGATAGCCGACCTTCTTTTGCCCACGGCTTGGATCTCATTTTGGCATATTCGAGCCTCCCTAGCTCGTGGGCCATAGCCTTTCAGGACCGCCTAACGTGCCCCATCCTTTCCGTGCACTACGTGCACGATTTCCACTCGGCGACCACAAGGGATGACAAGCTGCTTTGCAGCTTGACATGGTTGCTGGACGGGACTGGTGCGTGTTCTCCCAATCGGGGTCCCTGCGAGGTGGACACTGTGTAAGCCCGAGATGAATGTGTGGGAGACCGTCGAGCTAACATAGGAATTGATAATTAAATATAACTCGAAATTTGACATAAAAACACTCTCTTGCAGTGTAAGTAGTCTCTAGTTGTATGCGAGTACGTAGAATCAATGCGGGAATTGTTATTTTTGATAAAATTTTACAAATAACTCACTGTGGTGCAGTGTCATGTCATTGCCGTTGTCCTACATTATCAGGGGTTGCCCTTCTGATCCAGCCAGGGAATGATCCCGAAAGCGGAAAGACAGTCAGCGGAGCCATCCAAAGTCCAAGTCACCAATGACAGTGTTGTTTACAATCCCGAGCAACCAATAGTGGATTATGACCTTACTTTCTCATTATGTCTGTTTATAATTGCAATATCTTTAGTTCAATAATTATTATCAACTGAATACAATATACTGTACTTCTTAGTGCAATATTGTATCTAGTGGTTGATATGATGATTTTGTATCCTACCTTATCGGGGGTTGCCTTTCTGATCCAGCCAGGGAAATATCCCGAAAGCTGACAGTCAAGACTCGGTTCCAGTTGTCAGGCCCACGGCCGCCAGGCAACTTCGATTCAGAAGTCAGTTTAGATTACAGTTGGGAGCCCACGGCAGCTATGACACAAATTTACAATACTGTAAACTACATTCCATTTTATGATAGATTTCAACTATTGGTGGTGTAGAGTAATTATAATCCTAATTGCTGAAGTACTTAGCGGGTCTAAAATTATTATTTCCAAAGCAGTCTGAGAATCATTTCATGTATCAATTGACCATCTGTGCGCCCAATTTGTATTCCTGTCAGGGCTATCACGTAGATAATTGGTATTTGGCATACCAAATTGACCATCTGGTGTGCGCCCATTTTTTGTTCTCTTTACCAATTCCTACTATTGAAAAAGTTGATACAGCCCAAACGGCGCAAAAAAGATTAGCAAAATAAATTGGGCGTGATTGTGGGCCTTTTATCAATAAGTCAGCAAAAAAGGCAATATGGTATGCTTTGTAAATTATTCACTGAAACTGTGTTGTATGAAATATTCCCTCACAAAAATTGAACAAAGTTTATTCGAGGTGAAGGAGGGCTAAAATATTTTACAACTTCTGATGATATCTCTCAAAATAAGTAATAGGTCGTGAAAGTAGCTACCCCTACACTGTCAATCGCCAACTTGATACTTGCTTACTGCCAGAACAGGTATGGTATGTTTGAGTACCGTATAGGCAATAATAATTCAATATATGACTGGGGATACAGAAACTCAGTGCCGGTTTAGTTTTACATGTTATCGAAAGTGGTATTAATTCCATTGTTGAGTGATGACGTGGGCTGTTCCAACTCATCGCGGGTCGACCATGTACTCAAATTGAATGGTGTACGTATGTGGGTATGTACATATGCTATGTCCCGAACCTCCGCAAGGATCGTGATAACTTGGTGGAACCGAAGCTTTGGTTCAGGGAACCATGCGATACGATACGATACCGATGTGAGGCAATGCCCCCTCCCCTACGCCTCGGTGCTCCACCCCCCAATCCCGTAAATAAAAACGAAAAGAGGCCTTGTCGGGGACGAAGTCCCATGCCTGGCTGGGGTGCGAATTTGGCCATGTCCTGTCGCGTGTGGGCATCAAACTTTGGGTAGCAAACCCGATGAGGGACAGAGGAAGTGCGCAGATTCTCGGCGCAAGCCCCATTTCCGAAGAGGGAACTGGCCGCTAGCTCTCTTGCGCCCTGTTGCACATTGATGACTCATTTATTATTTATTGAAACCAAACCTACCTACCGGGGGAGATGGGACGTGACATCGAATGCCACGAGCTTAAGAGAGAAAAACCTTGCTTTTGGTGAGAGTGGTTTCTTCTTGGTACATTCCTCATAGGGATGGCAGTTGCCGGTCTGCCGATGCTGGCAGCCCAGTCAATGGCGGACGATTAGAGAAAAAAAACACGCTGCTTTCTCCTCTACACACCAAGATCAGGTGGAATATTTCCTCGCAGCCTGTAGGCCTGTATCGTGGTGGATTAGAGGAGAACTGGTAGTGCGGCGACTAGTTTCTCTGTTGCTGTCACACTTTCAGGGAACAGCAGCCTGCGGAGAAGAATAGTAAGAGATATGAGCTGGAGGTTGCTGGCCATTCGCTGTGGGTGTCGCCGACTAAACATAGAGGCGAAGCTCGCTTTGCAAGCAAAGGTGGCGATCGAAATGCTCTGTCCTGTTGTCTTGATGTATTGATAGTGCAAGACCAAACACTTGTTTTTCTGCTCGAAACTGCTACAAAAATAAAGTTAAGAGGTCAGCTTCAGTACGGCCAATCTAAATGAAAACAAAAGAGAACAAAGAATTAAGCACATCTCACGTCCTTGTGTATCGATCCCACGAGAATCTGATTGTTGCAATCACTGCTCAGGACTAATGCTGCCCTTCTGCCCGCACTTCCCCCCAGATACACTTCGACATAGACAGAGATAGAAACGAGTAGGTATCATATTTTGTGCTGGACAATGGATTGATAGATGTGACAATGGCTTTGAAATGATAACGAAGAGGGATTCGAGAGCTTGCTTGAGCAAAGACACATTCATATTGGCAAACACCACGTGGTGGTCGTTCGTAACACGGACCCGTCCTGCCCCAGGTCCTAAAACGAATAGAAAAAGAGAAAACTCCCTTACACTGCACGCAGTATGCCGTAGCTCCAACTGTTTTTCCATTGAACCAAGTTGAACGATGTCGCTCCTCTTGCCGCATCAAACGGAACAGACGTGTACCATCTCCTATGCATATTCGAGTCAATGTTCCAACATAATAGAGGGTCGGGTAAAACTTCTCGCAAGCATAGATAATTAAAAAAAGAGAGCAACAAATCGACACTCTCACCTAGTGCCATGTCAGTCCCTCAATCTGGTTGTTGCATGGCTTCCGATGCCGATTTGACCCACAAACCCTGGCGGCGCCGGGCCGCAGCCCAATATCCGCTACTGACGTGCACGAGATGTGCCACTACTCCAACACACTCTCTTTCGTGACGCAGTAGTTGTCACTCCTCTCGGCACCGCCGCCGAAGCCGAGCGGTCAGATGCTCTAAAAACGAAGGCCCGGATCAGATACTACAAACATAAAAAACAGAAGAACTCGGCACGCTCACCTACTTTTTTGTCCGGGAGCGCGCCCTGGCCCATATCTACCGTTCTCGAGATTCACGGTCGTCACTCTCGCGTGTTGACCTTGACGCCGATGCGGCCACCGCAGCAACACCGCTCGCGACATCGCTCGGGACCTCTTCTGCCGTTCCGCCGCCGTTCTTCTGCCATAACTTCCAGCCTTCACCCGATACTTCCCGCTCGGTAGAGGCGGCATTTTGCATTGGGAAAGGTGAACGGAGTCGATGCTCCGGAAGAATAACGATGGCGAATGTCCGTTGCCATTGCGCCCAACAATGAATGAAACCACACCTGTGTACCTACCACCTATCTACCTTGAGCGTTGCTGCCATCATCATCTCTCGCGTGTCGCAGACAAGAAGGCACACGAAGCGCGGACAATCAAGAGAGGAGCCGAGAGGCAAACCGGCGAGATGTGTCGGCATGATGTCGGCAGCAAGTTGGTCTTGACAAAAAGCTCAAATTGGCTTCTTTCTTTTCGATGCCTGTAGAACTGTATTTATTCCAGCATTACTCTGCACCAGCCATGACTAAGGAGTTAGTACCCGATCAATAGAATCACAAAAAGGGTGAGAAAAGAGCTCTTTGCTATTAATTCCTCTGTATGATAGATTCTATTGGGTATATGTACTCATGTACGTACCTAAGCTCAGCTCTGTAGATAAAGAGGATGAAGCAGCTCCGGGCTTTTGAAAGAAAAACTCCTGACTAATGACAGCTGATGGCAACACTTGTTACTTTGATTCAGTCCTGATCATGAGGGTAAGCTGATTGTATTGTGGCATCAACCCACATCCACCACCATAAAAAATTTACATATGTTCTCTGTGAGTTGAAAAGAGGCTAGTGTTTTTTGCTCACAAATTATGTAGCAGCACAACGCGCACAAGAGGCGTGTCAATAACAGGTCTAGAACGACTTGCCTATCCCTTCTTTGGCAACTTTTGCACTTCCAAGCAACAAATGCAGCTGAAATTGGTAAATTCAATGAGAAATTTGTTTCTTTAGTCAATGGGGTCATTTATACTCATGTTTGTTGTTAAATAGGTGTGCCGTGTGCATCTTAAAGTGAATGCACATTTCCTCTATTTGAATACAACGAACTGTGGCCACTTTGACCATCTATTCTTATTGTAAAATCCTCAGTAAGAATACAGCACACTTTGATTTCAACTCATCTCTGAAAACTTAATGTGATGAAAAGATAACATGGTGATATTTTTATTCTGGGAGAAACGAATATGGGGGTGTATCTCGCTGAAAAGTTTCATCTTTTCCTGACAACGCTTATCAACAATGTAGCACAAAAAATAGTAGATGCAAAGGTAATCTCTCCAAAATATTGTAACATTGAGGGTGTAAATATTTGTTGAAAATTTAGAAATTCTGGTATACATCTAAACGCACAATTAAGATTCTTCAAGAAGGCAGGTAATTATGCAGAAATACTCATTTTGTACTGTTAGTACTTACTACATTCGATAGTTGGAATTGATGTAAGGTATTTTTGAGACCAATTTAACATAATAAAACAAGTATATCACGAAATTTATTATTCGCATGTAGTGTTTCTTTTGCAAAGTATTGCCATTCAAATCCATTTTAAATTTCTCTCACATGTGTTAAAAACAGTCCCCAAATATCAACCATGTCACATACTGCATTTCAACATCAACTCTTATTTTTGATTATCCACGCCAGCACAATGCCAACAAACACAGCTAAACTAAGCCAGGTACAACCGAGGACATCCCTCACATATTTAATAAATTTTCTGTAATTATTGCATTTCGTACAGTACAAATGAAAGAATTTTGGCTAATGGTTGTGTCGGTTCTAATATATGAGCTAAAATTAGTACACTTTCATTATAGATGGTCTGGGGGCAAAAAAGAAGACACCAGTATAAAAATGTATGGCTTCATTATATAAAATTCAAAATATGAAATGCTCTTCTGTGTGTTTCCGTTACACCTCAAGGTCATAGTTCCACAAAAGATATCTTAGCTACTGGTAAAAAGAATGCAAAGAGTGTGCTGACATCTAGCTCCCCTATGGCTGTCACATTATACACACCTCAAAGGTAAAGGTTTTACAAAGTTGTTCAATTCATTTACTCAAGCTTTCTAATTTACTTCGTAAATATCTTTCGTGTAACAATAGCTTTTGCAGTTATATTTGAGATACTGATTATGTCGTATAATATGTCTCATCATATGATCTTATTAATAGGTGCCTTATACAAGCAAGGCGAGGGTCAGGACCTTTGCCATAGCAATCAATTTGCTTTAATTTGATGCATTTGCACACAATGACAATGTTATTTCCAATCATGACCATCCACTAAAATGGCATAGAAACTTAATGTCTTATGAAGTTCTATTATAAACATAAACCCCCTGTTAAATGATTGTTTAACATCTGAATATTGTATTGGTTTTACAACATCCCAGATTTGTTGTTGATGTGATGTTTTTTGTACTTATTTTATCTATTTTATCTCAATCTTTGTCTGACATTTTTGTTGGCGAAGGCAGGCTTTCTCAATAAAGTACATAATGATTTGTGAACAGAATGACTGGGAAAATTGTATGTCATCTTAATGATATACATACATCAGTCAAGGACTCCATTCATTTTGTTGATGATACAGCTACCACATGATAATTGAAGCTTCCACATGCACAGTAATTGCATCTACCTCATCAGTACACTGTCAAGGGAGATCCTTCAAAGCCAACATATGTTTTGTTCTTTATATGAACTACCTTGCCGCTTTGACCAACATAGTCATTACATCAAACAATCAGCACACTCTCCCCTCAATTCTCAATGATGTATGATATAAGCAAAGGGCTCAAGTCATTGTTGATGCTACAGCTAGAATCATAACAATTGAAGCTTTTATATGCATAGGCACAGTCATTACATCTACACAGTCATGGGAGCTGCTTGTTCACAGCCATACTTATTGTGTTGCTTCGATGGTTCAGTTGTAACTATCTTGCAACTTTGACGTACATATATGGAAGATTCCTTCATAGCCAATATATTTATTTTTATGCATGGGAGCATGGAGATTGTATTCGTTCACAACCAATGCTTCTATCCTTCAGAACACTGCTGCCATGGGAGTGAGCTACCTTCAATGTCAATGTAGTATTTTTGGTGCTTATGAAGATGTAGCTGTGATTACAACTTGTGCAACCATTACTTAAGTCATTTTTGATACTGCTATAGCAGCTGAGATCAAAGTATCTGGTGACAATATTGTATGATATATGTCATGTTCACCAACTAAAAGTGAAAACTGAACCTTTTTATTGTTGCATCATAATGTAATAGTTAGTACAGCTGATGCTAATCATAGCGAAGCTAGTGTCCGTAGCTGTCGAGTAACTAGGTGATCCAATTTACGAGACGAGCTACTGCGGCTGGGGACGGCGGATCGATGGTCGGGTCCGTCGCCTACGGCCGGCGCTAGTCGCCGGCCACGCCTCGCACTCCACGCTCACGGTGACCAGCTAAGTACTCCACGGTCACGATGAACGCCACGAATCCAAGCTTCGTGGCAAGATCGACTGGGCTGACGCTGCCATGGCAATATCCGGACTGGATATGTCCAGCACCTCGCGGATTCCCTTCCTCATCGCTTCCGCGACCGAGAAGGGCCGAGCGCTGGCAATCGCGTCCATCCCGTCGCCGTCTCCTCGACGCGACCCCCTGGGCCCCTCACGGATTCCCTTCCTCATCGCTTCCGCGACCAAGAAGGGCCGAGCGCTGGCGATCGCGTCCCTCCCGTCGCCGTCGACGCAACCTCCTGGGCCCTTCGCGGATTCCCTTCCTCATCGCTTCCGCAACCGAGAAGGGACGTGCGCTGGCGATTGAGTCGTTCCCGTCGCCGTCTCCTCGACGCAACCCCCTGGGCCCCTCGCAGATTTCCTTCCTCGTCGCTTCCACGACCAAGGTGGGACGAGGAGGGACGCATGCGTCCCTCCCATCGCTGTTGGGAGTGCGGATGCAAGCGACCCTCCAGTCGCCGTCGCCTCGACGCAACCCGTCGCTTGGGCCGCCAGGCTCCGACGGCGCCCCGAACCCCCCGGCCCCGTGCAGCTTCTCTTCCTTGTTGCGTCCGTGCCCAAGGATGTTGGAGCGCGGATACGCGCGTCCCTCACATGGTTGTTGTGTGCCCGATTAACTTCTCCGGGCGGCGGTTGCCACCTCTCTGCAAGCGAGGTGGACGCCGCTGAGACGAGCGCTCCGAGCTGCCCGCCCTTTGTAGCCATATTGTGCAGCTGACAGCACCTGGGCAGATGGGGGCGGGGGCGGCGTCGGCGAGGAAGGGGGGCGTCGGCGACGGAAGCTGCGGTAGCGGGGCGTCGGTGTTGGCGACGGGGACGGGGGCGGTGGCGGCAGCGTTGGCGTCGGCAACAGGGCGGCCGGGCAGCCGGGCGGTGGGGGAACCGGGACAGCACCAGGGCAGATGGGGGCGGGGGCGGCGTCGGCGAGGGAGGGAGGGGGTCGTCGGCGGCGGCATCGGGGGCGTCGGGGGCGGCAGGGGCAGCGGGGCGGCAGGGGAACCAGGCGGCGGGAGAGAGGGCGTCGTTACAGGGGCGTTACAGGGGCGTTACGGGTACGTATGTGCACAATCTTTGCACAATCTTGGCGGCGTTCGAGTAAAGTTGGGCAAAAAAAGCAAAGATTACCAGATCGATTATTAGGCTGTCTGAACGACCTAAAATGGTAGTTGAAAAATGACCATTTCATGTAAACCTGGGATTTCCTCTCTTTAAATTTGACTAGGTTACGTTTCAAACGTCGCCGACTGCCAACAGGAGTTTTATTTTGGTAGAGAAATTGCCCGTTTGGAATAAACAGAATTTTTTACTTGGGCGGCTTGTTTTTATTGAAAAAAAATCTCATATACCGTTACGAACAAAAAACGTAATTTATATTGAGACATTGTCCGTTTGGTATAAACAGTGGAAATTACTTGGACGACTTGTTATTATTGAAAAAAAACTTATATGATTACGAATCACCAAAAACCGTTACGAACAAAAATAGTAATTTAGTGTAAATATTCTTCTTTATAAATAAAGTTGAACTTTGCATGTGTGATATTTGCAGGTCGTTGATTAAT
>JALLPA010002239.1:0-13396 GCA_036939895.1 Thalassiosira exigua | reverse complement strand
GGCTCATCTATCGAGTAATATCCCAACCATCACGCACCACGTCATGTGGTGACGTAGTTCATTCTTCAAGTGACCCAGCAGCTACGAGCTTCGTTGAAATACGGTGATTTTCAACACTCAGCCCAAGCCTCCCCAGCGTGTCTTTCTCCGCCAGCCGCAAATGCGTGCATCCACCACCGACGATGCCCGGTGAGATGCATCGCGCACGAGCGATCCCGCCGTCCAGTAACAAGCGTGGGAGCTTGCGGGAACAAGGACCTCCGTCTCCCAACGGGGCGGTTTGCAACAGAGGCAGCGAGGTTGCAGCTTCTGGAATCGCGGCGTAATAACCGCAAGTCAAAGAAGCGTGGGAAACTTGGTGAGAATGCTCGTTCTGTTGGCGAACAAGCTGATGCCAAAGCACTGCAATCAGTGCAACGGCTTCTACGCGTGTAGGACGAGACGGTGGACACACTTCATTTTCCTGGACAGCTGACGAGCCAACCGACTCATGAAACAGTCGTATTGACATATCAATCGTTAGAGCCATCGAATGAACGCGGTGGTAGGGTAACTGGCAAACACACAGGAAAGTCAGTCATTTGGGCATACGCTCAATCCCAGAACGTGTTGGACTAAGTGATTCATGGAGTCAGCATCGCGTTGGAGACAGAAGAAGATGGCAACATTGAGTCATGCCCTGTTGATTACGGTCTGATTTCTATGGCAAATGATAGTATGGAATCGATCATTGCGGAACACAACAAACAAACCTACGATCACCGCCTCAAAGGTAACACTATCAATGAAACAAATGAATCAATCCAAAGCCCTTTGGAAGCAACCGGAAGGGTGCAGGGCCAGCTTCATCCGGTTAATTGATTAGTACAATCTATTAGAATGATATTATATTACATACACTATTGCTTAGTATGAACCTTATATCTCCTCCTCTTGAATGCATTCACATAACTTCTTTTCTTGTCCACTTGCTCCTGCCCAGATAGAACTCTCTGCGATCTGGTCAGTACATGCCGCTCACTATACGCCGCTACCAAATCACTCCCTGTGATTGCGATATAAACAATGTTAGAAGAACCTATCCTATACAGTCGCTCCTCAATTCTTGATGATGCTGCTTCATATCTCTCTTGCATTTACTGTTGAATCAACCGCTTTGTCTGTGCCTCCCATCGACCAGGTGGATAATATGCTATTAGTAACTTGCGTGCCTCGCAGATTGCCTCTGCCCAATACTTTTTCCTGCCTCAATTAGTCATGGCTGGAAATGCAGGTGCAGGCAAATCATCCGCAAAATTGCTGTCCCAGTCATCTCCCATTGATTTTTAGACAGCTTTCAACTCATTTGCGGTGTAATTTGCCTCAACAAAGCATTATGTTGTAGAGACTTACCGTTCTAGATGTACTTGGTCATTTTCTCTCTGTTTCTCGGCAGTTGGCTCAATTTGCTTCAGTAGTTGTGCGTCAATGATGCTAACATGATCATCCTCTATCCCATCACTCCTAAACCTCAAATCAATCCCTCGACTGGCATATCTATCATCTCACTACTCATCTCAGATGAAGTTGTGACCAAATTGAAACTACTTGAATCCCAGCGGCTCCATACATTATGATCGGCCTTGAAAACCAATCGAACATAGTATGAAACCATCATTGAGAGGTCTAATCGGCATTGACTGGAACATGCTATCTTCCTGTTTCAACTTATTAGCTGCCAAAGTAGGATGTCCATCTCCACACAAATAGCTTCCAAACTGACGCATCCATGGCTCAAGCCAGTGCTCTTCCAGCCATTCATTTTCAGCCCAGTGATTTCCATACAAGCAAATTGAGTCTGTATCACTATCTTCCGTCTGTTCAAGGCACCTCTGATGAATTTCATCAGCATTCTTAAGTAGCTTCTCCGCAGTAGTCTTGTTGTTTAGATCATCATTTCGGGGAATATATCAGTAACAACATTATTCAAGTCATAAATGGAACGTGCTGAACAATCGGAACCCAAATAGTCGCCATCTAACTGGTTGATATCTCCAGCAATGGACTCATCGCAGTCTAGTCTGGCCATATTCGTTGCAATATCAATAGAGTTAGAGTCCTTTTTAATAAGCATATCACTAGCTCTATGTGAAATCACTTGATTTGGTTCTGTGGTATTTGTTGGACTGTATGTACTTCTTGGAGTCATCAAGGTTGGGTAGAGTTCCGTTCTTAATTGCCTGGAGTACAAATTCAATAGAAGGTAGGGTAACTTCCATAGCAAGCAGACTAACATCTTCTGCTGTAATCTTGAATGAGAAATAATCCTCATCATCGGGAGGCAGCAATCTCACAGTACACCAACTGTTTCTACTCCAGTCCAGACATTCACGTTTGGCCTCAACATAATCAATTTTATTGGGATCTGGGTATATATTCATTTTGATGAGATTTTTTACTGATAAGAACAGTATGACAATGAAGGTATAAGAACAGTATGACAATGAGGGTATACTGAACATAACTCATACGCTTTCTCATGCCCATGTTGTCGTAAGCAGTTGCTGTGATTCCGTAACCCCTCCCTTTTGGATCCCAACCATCCTTAATTATCTCATCTACTGCCCGATTCTGTGCAAGATTCATATAGTTACATACCAATGGTGCTAAATAGATCCTTCACTCATTCCGAAGTATCAGTAATGCTGAATTTGTCAGATATAAAATCTTTGAGTCTAGATCCTTTGGTAGACCCCCCTTTGCAGTCCGCAATAGATCCGCAGCATCATAAGATGAATTATATGTCCGTTGTTTATGGGGATCGGGACGCTGCTCAGTTGAGGGCTGATACCTAAGACCAGTTGAAATACAGCGCAATAGATGCCGTAACGGTGTGTCATCCTGTTGTTAAAGTTGGCTAATAGACTGAGCTCACACATATGCATGTGATGACCTAGAATATAGGTCGTGGTGGAGTGGCGGGATGAGACAAGGGTGCAAGCACTGACCAATTGCCTCGAGAGATCTGAGGCTGTCGGGGGACATTTCTTGGTTGTTTTGGCTGTCGTGCCTGAGCTCAACAACATAGCAGTTGGTCCCCCCTCTAGCTGATTTTTCTGTGCTCTGTGTGACTAGTGAGAGGTGCGAATGGAGTGTGTGTCACGATAGGCTTTGGGCTGGTGGTTCCTCTTTCTACACTGATTTCCAACATTTTGTTTATTTAGAACAAGCCTCAGCGGCAGTTTACAACAACCCTCAAATCTCCCATTTCTCTTCATGAGGAAATCATTGATTTATGCGTTCATACTTTTGTCATGAGTCGAATCAAACGGCTTGGCACGGACAATTCCATTTCGCCATCTATATCATAAAATACATCGTAGGTACCATCCTCTTGATTCACTTCCACAATGTGTCCATCAAACCACTCCCCCTCATCCTGATAGTTAGCCTGAACTGGTTGGCCAACTTGATATGATACTTCTCCCTCTTCTTGCAGGTATTCTTCATCGTCCGAGTCTTCCAAAGCGTCAACGGTCGCAGCATCATGCAAAATCGTCACTTGTTTCTGCCCAACAAGTCGTAATCGATCCTTTGACACGAAGCGTTCCATCTCCCCATCCTCATACAAAACATCAAACATTGCTAGCGGGTGAACCCGCGTCACGCTCGCTATGCTCCATCCATCCTCGTCGACCACCTCCACTTCGTCCCCCTCAACGACAGGTCTGTATCGATGCATCGCCTCTGCAGGGACGGTCTTGAACCTGCTAGAATCTACAGATTTGACCACAGCCTCTCCGTATCGGGGAACGGACCAAACGATGGCTTCGTAGAAGGAGCCATCACCGTTAGGGTCAGCATAGACACGATCCCCGACCTCAAGGGGCGGGTCTGTGCCGGAGGCACCGCCAAGAAATGTTTTCCCGCGATCACTCATGTCAGCAACTGCAGAGTAAGTTGTAACCGCGAATGGACCAAAAGCTTGTGTTCTGCGAGGCACATATCGAGGGGTAACGGCTGGCCCTGTCGCAACCCTAAGAACTCCATCCATGGGCACATGAGCCCCAAACAGCGCCCTCCGCCAATGCGCAACAAAGGCAGGCGTCCATGTCCGTGCCATGGCAGTGTCCCTGTGAGTCCCAAAGCGGCTATCGGCGAGGACAGTCTTCAGGTGGGCATGAAGCGAACGGACAAGTGGCGACCGGCGCTCGATCGTCAGTCGATGAACGGTTTCTTGGACTTGCGGCTCGTCCATCAGGGTCCAGTGCCCGGTGGCCCACTCTTGAGAGAGCACGCGCGGGACAACGCCCCTCACCGGCCGGCGAAACCTTTCCAGGACGACGCCGATGGGCATGTTCGAATATTGCGACACGATTCCATCGAGCCGTCGGTTTCCGGGGTGATAGTCCAGGACTCGATTGTAGACGGCCAGGAAGTCGGCGTCGAAGCGGCTCCCCACCAGGTAATCCATGCGCTCGGGAAGGGCCGTCTTCCCCGCAGGCGATGCTTCCGTGCCGTTGGGGAAGGGCGCCCGAAAGATCTCCCCGGATTCGATGCGTCGCATCAGGTGGGATCGTCCCAGAAGTCCCCACAGCGTCCATCCCAAGAAAGCTACGACGGCGTGTCCCGCAACGATGCGTCTCCACCACGCCCACGGATACGAGTTGGCAGCGGCCTTTCCGCTCCGCCCGGCCATCCACCTGGCCATCAAGCGGCCGGCGACGCTCATCGCCACGCTCGCACCGACACAAGCGCCCGCGACGAGACGGTACGTCGCGCCGAGCCTCTCTCGGACCTTCCGCACCGATCCTCGGAGGAAGGCGTTCCATTCCTCGGCCTCGACGCCCTCGATCCACGAGCCCCACCCGTGCTCGACCAGCGTCTCGACGAACCCCGACAGCTCCCCCGCAGCGAAGAAGTCCATCTCGTTCCCCAGCTGCCGCGCGAAGTGCTCCGGCCACGGGACGCCCCAGCTCCGACGAGACGGCTTGGACAGGCCCAGGGCGCGGAGGACGCGCCGGGGCGCCGACGCCATCGTCGACGCCGCGTCCTTCAGGTCCGCGTGCGCGTGCCCCCACATGTTCCACCGCTGGTAGTAGTACGTCCCCATGCCCTGGACGCGAGCGTCTCCCTCGTCGCGACGCCTCCGCGAAGCGAAGGTCACGATGAACATGACGCGATTCGTCGGGCGCTCCGGATCGAGGTTGCGAGGTCCTCGATGCCACACGTTCTGGTCGAACATCAGGGCGTCTCCCCTGCGCAGGACCCCCCCGTCGTCGTTCCCCGTCCGGCCGTTGCTGCTGACCTCGAACGCCGGGCCGCCCGCGGGATGGTCCTCGTCGAGGCAGACGCGTTCCAGGTCCTCGTCGGCGCAGCGGTGCGTGCCGGGGCAGACCGTGGTGGCGCCCATGCGGGAGGTGGTGTCCTGAAGGGCGACGAACATGGTGTAGGAGTGGAGGAAGGTGCGGGAGTAGAGGAGGCTGGAGCCGAAGTAGTCCGAGTCCGTGTGGATGCCTGAGAGGGTGGAGGAAAGACGGTGGGTTGGCGTGGAAATCGATTCAAGCATACTACATTGGAGCCCTGTCAAAGATGACAGGAACGATTGAGTGTGCTCATTGCGAGGGCCCCACAAAATCAGGGCTCGCCACCGACCCATGGATCAACCCCCACGGAAGAGGTTATTTGCAATCTTGTGTCCGGATCTGATGCTGGCGAACAACAGTCGTTGTGAAACCGATCCTGATGCATACATTTCTACGATACCGTACCATGCCGGGACGCCCGCTGCGAGCAAATCTGCCGTGCCCCTAGAATCTGTCGTGCCCCTAGAAGTCGCGGGCAGCGCGCGCGTTGCACCGATGCGCTCCACGAGCATGCCACCGTCTTTATCGCCCCCGTTCGCAGGGTCGCGCGGGCGCGCCGGCCTTCGACGAGGGGGGCGGCTCGCGCGACGCCGATCGGCGTAGAACCCGGCGGCGGCCCTCGAGCGAGTCGAAACGGCCCCGTCTTTTCCGAGAGGACGAGTCGAAACGAACACGACCCGTCGCCGAAGCCTCTCGAGGAAAGGTCGGGGCTCTCGCCGACGCCCCCCCCCCCCCTCGGGGCGATCGAACCCGTCCCTTCCCTCCGGACCTCGCCCGAAACCTCGAGGGGGGCTCTTCGACGCATTTGTAAAAAATAACCTGCGATCCTTTTCGTCGTCGTCGTCTCACCCTGCTCCTCGCACCNCCGCCCCCCCCCCCCCCCCCCGGGGCGAACGAACCCGTCCCTTCCCTCGCCCGAAACCTCGAGGGGGGGCTCCTCGACCGCCGCGGAATCGGACGACGTCGCTTCGTCCCCCTCCCAGGCGCTGAGCTCTCGCGCGAACGAAAACCAAAAACAACAAACCTGCGATCCTGTTCGTCGTCGTCGTCTCACCCTGCTCCTCGCACCCGTGCATGGCGCTCAACGTGCTCACTTCCACCACCGCGGGATCTTCTCCCAGCATCCCCTCCAGCGTCCTCTTCAACCCCTCGTGCCTTCCCACTTCCTCCAAAGCTTTCGCGACGATCGGATCGTCCTCCGCCCCGAGCCCCAGCGCCAACCTCCCGATCTCGCTCCAAAACTCTTCGAGGTATCCCAGCTTTCCGCTCTCGTGGATTTCGTGGCGGGATTCGAGGTACTCCCTCAGCTCCGCGGCCGTGGACTGCGACAACACGTTCTTCAATACGACCGCTCCGTGGGTCATCATCGCGTCCGCGGCCTCCGCGCGGGTCACGTCCTCGGACAGCAGCAACTCGTCGGCTGTTCGAGCGGTGACGTCCTCGATTGTGCACCGTCGATCGTAGTACGTGATCTCGCCGTCCAGCTCGGGGTAATACTTGGGATCGTATCCCGCCGCTTCCAATTCCTTGGCGCGGTTCGGTCCCATACTTCTCGACGCCCGATCTTCGAGGCGCATCGACGAGATCAAGTCTTGGACGGGACCGTCGTACAGGTGTTCGGCGAGGAGGGCCAGCCCGTACGCGGAGAGGGACGCGAGCGCCGCGAGGGAGGAGAGGAAGGAGGGGAGGTCGAGGAACAGGAGGCGGAGGAGCCGCATCCTCCTCCGGCTCCGGGGCGAGGTCCGCCGCGGCCCTCCCCCGGCCTCCTCGGGAGCGGCAGGGGCGGGGGCGGAGGCGAGGGGGGGGGCGCTTCTTCCCGCCCCCCCCGTCTCCTCCTCCCCTTCTTCCTCGGACGCCGTCCCCGCCGGAGAGCTCGGGGGGGTGGGGACGAAGGGCGGAGGCGGGGAGGAGGAGGGGGCGGGGGCGGGGCGGACGGCGGCCCCCGCGGCGGCCGAGGCCGCCTTCGTCGGGGCCTCCTCGGTTTCGATCATGATGGTGATCTAAGTATGGTGATGGTGATGGTGATGGTGGTCCCGAAGGAAGTTGTGTTTGTGTTTGTGTCGGGGGGCGGCAGACAAGAGAATGTCATCATACAGTGCTGCTACGGTATTAGACATAGTGTCTTTCATAGAGTGTCTATTACCGTAATGTCTACTCCTAATACTTTACGTATGGTACCGTATGACTCATGAATCTTTTGTTATAAATTAATTCCCGCCAAAATAAATGTATTGCTAAGTAAGTTTCCTTTATACTGCAATGTGTGATCTAGGGTTTGTCTACTGTATCACGACTGTAAGTGTATCGTAGGTATGGTTAGCGTTCGTGACCCTTGATACGAACGTCCCGGATCGTTTCTCGTGGACGAATCAGGAGAGTTCTTGTTTTGATTCAATGTCGTAGATACGAACCAAAATATGTTTCAATCGAAAAGTCAAATATTATTTTACCAGTGTTTTTTATATTGTTTTGAAATACTTCATACACATAAATATCATTTACCATACTACTAATTCGTTTCGGTTCAAAATTCAAAGGACGCATGCGAAGTATTGAAAAAAGTCAAAACGTTGCCATTTCATCCTTCTCTTGCTTCTTTTGTACGTAGGTATTCCTACACGGATATCTTTTGAGGGATGTTTCTCATCTCTACTTTCTATGTGGAGATATGAAGTTTGATAGGGTTGAAAGTTCCAAATCAGAACTTAAGGCGACGGTGTCTTTTTGGGGCGCCGCAAGCACGCCGCTAGCTAGATACGATACCTACGGGGCGCGGGGGGGGTTCGATTCTTAATCGCCCAATGCTAATCGCCTTCTTCGCTCATTCGTCGTCGCCGATAAGAAGTATCCGAATTTGTCAGAAAAACGGCAAATTACACACACAAAAATATTGTCATATCATATTTGAATATATTCATTTCGGTGACGTTCATGTTTGAAATACGGTAAATTTGGGTACAAAACCAGTATTCGTGAATAACTCCGCGCTGTTCTGGATCCAATTAGAACCCCTCACATCACGCGAAAGCTCTCGAAACGGGCGTCCACGTAATGTGAGGGGTTCTAATTGGATCCAAAATCCTGACCCAAGATCGAGCAAAAAGTAGTTTCGCCAAAACTATTATCTATCGCTACACATGATTAGATAAGCGTAGACAATATACAAAGGATTTCATATGTTATTCGCTCGTTTTTTTATTTCCGCGAAAAAGCAGCATACAATATCGATTTCGAAAGCAAGGAGGCCCCAACGAGTCGAGACCCATAGCAGCGAGCCTCCCCTCGCCCAGATGCAGACTTGCCTCCGACTCATGCTTGCATTGTTCTACCATGATAACACCACGGGCTCGGGCACTGAGGCGATCCGTTCGCATCATCACCATCACGTTGCTCGGCCCGTCTCGGCGTTTGCTTCATCATTATCTTCTCGTCACTCGCAAGACCGCAACAACATCAACGAACACTGCGCTGTTTCTGCATCCGTTGAATGAAGCGAGCCGGGCGGAGGGGCGGGCGACAGCGGAAGGGTCGATGAAGGACGGAGAATCTGAGCGCGGGCGATCGCTGGGGCGGCGGTGGGAGCGGGCGGCAAGCATACGAGGAACGGCGTTACGATGCTGTACGGGTCTCGTGAGGAGGGTGACCCCGTCAGCCGTGGCGAATCCAACAACAAGCAACGGGGCGACTCGCGTGCAGGTGTGTTACTTTTTACAACTTTTTCATTTTCAATTCACGTACACCGAACTCATTTTCGCCTCTACGCTTCCCTTTTTAGGTCAGACAAGCGGTCAGTGGCGTCTACGGCCAAACGCTCGAGCCAGCAGCGATGTATTTTAAGGGGCGAGGAAGGGAAGCAGCACGGGAGAGAGGACCCGACGGCGCCAAGTCTCGTGACTCGTGAGGGGTGAGGACAGGCCGCAGAAGATGCCAGGCTGAAGACGATGGAACAACCAAAAAGAGGTGGCGATGAAAAACGAGGTACGTCCTTTATCTTTCTTGATTTTATCAGCAGCTCCAATCCGAAGCTCATTTTTTTTGCTCGGTTCTTCTTTTTGGTGGATTCTCTTTAAGGGGCGTCCACCGCGCCGTAGAATGCCAAGGAAATGTTGCTGCGTTCACCTTGGAAGAATGGGGGTGCAGTTGCTGCAACTGCTTATGTGCCAGCCGTTCGTAGCTGTCAGTCTGGTACAGGAGCGCCCGCGACAGAATAGTGGCCACACAAAACTCAACTCACCTGTGCACCCAGGTCCCCCTCTCCCCAAGAAGACGATGACGGCGGTGTTGCCTCCTGGCAGACTCATCGCCAGCCATTATCGTGCCCACGACATGCAATCAGGTAGGGATGAGGGATGCACCTACTGCAGAAACACCACCGAGGCTTCGGCTCAGAAGGTCCCCACTCGCTGGCACCACATGCGGAAGAGGGGCGTAGCCTGAGGCCGAACGATGAGGCAGAGGCTGAGCCCAAATCCATTTGATGCTGAGGGTACTTATCGCGTTCTCGGCTCAGAAGTTCCCCGCTCGCTGGCATCACAGGAGCCTGAGGCCGAACGATGAGGCAGAGGCTGAGCCCAAATCCTTTTGATGCTGAGGGTACTTATCGCGGCCTCGGCTCAGAAGTTCCCCGCTCGCTGGCACCACAGGAGGAAGAGGGGCGTAGCCTGAGGCCAAACGATGAGGCAGAGGCTGAGCCCAAATCCATTTGATGCTGAGGTAATGGCCATAAGTACATTGCACATGGCTGCTCCTTGTGCGCTGATGACAAGTAGTGACGCAAAACGAAGAGGGGCCCTCCACCAATCGACCACTGTATTAGCTGTTTGCCTCCTGCCTCAGAGGCATGTGGTTTGACGTGCCCTGGCTAGCGACACGCCAGCCCTTGGCGGCTTCTTCCAGGCTCTCGCATAGACTTTGCTACTGTAGGCGCAGAGTGCGCGGCGGCACTGAGCCTGCAGCCAACGCAGCTGAGTTTGATGGTGGCAAAGGACGGTATGTTATTGCCTCGACCTACTTGAGGAAACAAATTGTATGGAACCCTCTTGCTCCTCTTTTTGGGAAGTTCAGGCTGGAGGCGACAGCGGAGCAGAAGGGCAACGGTGGAACGGCAGTCGCGAGCGCAGATGAAAGCTTCGGTGTAGGCAGTGGAGTGGGAGGGTGAGCGTAAACGTTTGGTAGGTGGCGGTACGATGCTGCACGGCCGTGGCATACTTCAAGAGAAGAACCAATGGCACCGGATCTTTCCGAGTGGGGTTGGCCAGGGCTACTAGCTCAATGGCGTTCAGGGCGACAGACGGTAAGTTGTTTTTATTATCTTTCGTCATATTATTCCAAGTAGGTTCTGGATAACTCAAAATTTTAGTTCACGTTGCCTCCAGGATACGCCCACGCCCGCAATGACCGACCACCAGCAATGCGGAGGTGATGTGTCCGCCGCACTGCAATTCTCCTCCAGCTACCTTGCTTCCGCGCACCACACCCTCCGTCACTTCCAGCGATACCCTTCGCATAGGCATCGACCCCCTTCATACTTAGGTGACCAACCCCGTCTGCCTTGCCCCTATTGATCTCCTTTGTACGGGACTTAGACAATGTGGCGGCCTCCTGTCTTCGTCAGGTGGGCTTCTGTGTGACCCGCCTCATCTCTCATCTCTATCACCCATATCAAGAGAGGTTATTAGATAAGCCTCCTTCATTCATGGGTTACTACGCTACCTACCGATGTGTGCAACCTTTCTCTACTATTTAACTGCCCCGCCCCCTCCTAGAAGGAGGCCTGGACCAAAACGATAGGGTTTTACGTACACATAATCACAAGCAGCGAATCAGGTCGTACAATGCTTGGGTTTGCACAGAATAAATAGTGTGAATACATGGGAATTGATATGATGTCGTACATAAAGTTTTAGTATTGCCTCACTTTTCATCCACATCTGGATCCGGTACACAAGTCTGAATGTTTGCACGCGGTTTAGTTCAAACCCTGACAAAAGCCCTTCGCATAAAAAAGATAAAAGGTTAGAGATGCCATCAAAATAAGTTTGGGCCCCTACGATGAACATGACGTCGCATCTAGTAATTCTCAAGTCGAATGTCTTTTGCCGCGTGGTTAGTTCAAACCCATTGAACTCCCCACATCATACAAAACATATCAGATAAGGTAAGAGGCAATATAAATTAGCCTCCCCCCACATAGAAATGACGTAATGCAGCTTTTTATTTTGATAAGAGATATTTCGTCCAAAAAAGATTATTCTCATTGGTTCTGAAATCTGTCCTCGTGGTGTGAGCCACCTTTGGATTTCAGAGAAGGTGTAAAAAATGTATTATTCCTATGTCAAAAATTAGTGATCCATTATGAAATGACACCTGAAAGCACTATAACAGTCAAGTACATGTCCAAGAGGGGCGCTTGGTGTCCTATCTTTTCAAACTGAGAGGTACAAGGCGCAATGTAGTTCAAACAGTAGGGTAATATATATTCACTGACATAAATACACACAGGAAATATATTATTTTGCCCATAGTTTAATTTCTCAATGTCAACGTGTGTGTTTTCCTAGAGCGGCACACATAGTGTTGAGAGGGCAATAAGGAGTGTGACCAGCTTTTTTGTTGTTGCCCTTGGTTAAATTCCTAAGTGCGGCGGGGAGTCGAAATGGGACCAGTCTGGTAAAAGATATCCTGTGATTTTCATTCATTGATATTTTTAGCAACTAAATCTTCCTATTTTGCATCTTTTTTGTTCTTAGAGCGTCGCCATCACCTCAATCATAGTAGTGATCAGGGATGCATACATATATATTGCCCTTTCTTGCAAACGGAATTATTGAGAAAAGGCCTAGAACCACGTCCAATATATTTTGCTCATATTTTGAGCGCCATTTGTGCTGTATGAGTTTACGAAAGGAATTAGTATCTAGACATAAAATTGGGCGCACAAATGGTCACTTTGGTGCGAAAAATGACCCCAGACTAACTACCTCAGACTAAATAATTGGAAAGCTGCTCGCGGACTATGAACTCCTTGAGCCACGCCAAAGCGAGCTGGGCCTTGGCCTGTGGCCCTCTAGCCTTCTGGGGGGATTGGATTTCGTCATAGGATACGCCACCCATCACCAGAAGGGGCCGCACGGTGTTGTACTTCGACCTCAAGCCGCAGTGGATGTCGATCCTGGCTTCGAATGTGCAGCCTTGGCTGGCGGCCTCGATCATCACGTGGATGGGCGAAAAACAAACGGATGTGTGAGGCGCGATTGAAGCACATCCATCGTGGCGATTGCGACAACAGGTGCCCACACATGGGCCCGTCGCATCTCGGAAAACGCCACACTGGACTCATCTGATCCGTTACTCATCAAATTTAGCAATGAGCTTGCAGTGTCTCACGAGGCATTTGGCCAAAAATTGTCAAAAAATTTGCCGTGGCTGCAGCAGTGGCAGCTGCTACTCTAGTTACCTATCGTCACAAGTGCAAGGGATCTCACACGATATCCCCTCCTCGGCCGCCCAAGATATTCAGCGAACATTTTGGAATGTTAGCAAATATGTACATTTGTCTCATGTGTGTTAATTTCGATGGGTCCTCAATAGTTGCTTAATTCTCAAAAAATCCGGTAGCGAGACTACCTAAAACTGCAATAACTTTTCGTTTTTATGTAATAGTGACGCTCTGGCGTGATTTTAGTTGTATATCCACCTAAACGGGTTTGGTGGGCATCTACTAAAATACATACACCCGTAAAAAAGCGATCATTTATCGCTCTGAGTGCTTTATGTACGTTGCGCGCGCGCGTTCGTTTTACTGACGTGAAAGCAACCCCCCGGCCCCCCGCCCCTGACCGCTGGCTCACCCCCCCTACCGATCTACTTACAATACCATACGCGCTATGAACTCGCCCTGCCTTGTCGCGATGCAATCAAAGAAGATAAGAGGCAAAGAACGAAGGAGTATCCGCGCTCACAAAAAAAAATCAAAACACATCCCACATTTGACCATAAGATCCCAACCACACGTTCATCGTCCATCATATACTGGAGTAGTGATCATGTTC
>JALLPA010002235.1:0-13858 GCA_036939895.1 Thalassiosira exigua | reverse complement strand
CATGGTTTGATGATCGTTGAGGGGGGTTCGGAACGGGCGTTGGCGAGGATGAAAACGGCGGACCGGCGAAAGATGAACGGATGGAAAAAACACGATTTTTTTTTCAAAAAATGGCGGGAAATAAAATAGTACGATGACACATTTTACGGTTGCAGCCCCTAGCGATGACAAAGAGCGCGGTGTGGTGGGCACTCCCCTCGCCACATAGGGACGCTGTCCACCAGCAGCTGCTATTTGAGCGGGCCTCGGTCATCGTCGACGGCGTGAAAAAGCCGACTTCTGACGCGGATGCCCTTCGCTTTTCGCTAGCCGCCCACTTCTCCACCACCGAGCTGGGCTTGACGTCAGGTAACTTCAACGCGGTCGGATGAGAGGAGCTGGATGCGGCATTGAGCAACAAACTCCAAATGTACAAGCAGTGGCTGGCAAAGCAGGCCTCGGGCTTCTGAGGCACCCAGCGCATGGTTTCGAGGTGGAACAATGTCAGGGACGACCGCTGCCCTGACTGTGGCCTTCAGGAGACCTCCACACACATCCTCCATTGCCCCGCACGAGAGCACACCCAACTACTCCACGATCAAGCCGGTGAGCTCAGTGATTGGCTCACCGACCACGACACACATCCAGACATCAACTACTGGATACCCCAATACATCAAACTCTGCGGAGCCCGCTAGCTGTCCTCCTTCTCCGAGCTATCCCCCAAGATCCGACGTTTCACAGAAGCACAGGACTCCATCGGATGGCGCAACTTTATGGAAGACAAGATAGCCAAGGAGCTGTTTCATATTCAACGCCACCATATGGCAGGGATCTCATTGCACACGACGCCGGCTTCCTGGGCGAAGCAAGTCGTGCCCCAGGTTCTTCACATCTCGTCATACTCGCAGTGGTTCTTCCGCAACGAGTCGCTACACCACGCCTCCACGGGCTACCTCCGGGGCTGTGCCGGCGCCGGGACCTCCTCCACGCGATAGGAAAATTCGCCGACCTTGACCCCAAGGACATTCCCGAGTCGTGGAGACATCTCCTCGAGGTGGACTTATCTCGCCTGGCCTCGTCGTCGGACGCTACTCAGGCTTCTTACTGGGTATATGCGGCACAGGCTGCACAGAAGGCTGGGCAACGCTGCGCCAAATCGCGGCAAACATGGGGAAACGGCACACGCGGCCGCCGCGATGCGGCCCGTATAGGGCGGTGCCAATCTCTCACGCGGACAACTTGAGTCGCCACGGTCGAAACGCAGATTGCGCGGGACTTTGCTGGCACTCCGCTGAATCCGCGGAAAGATAGGCTGTCGCTACGCGCTACAGAAGTTGCATTTGGATCCAACAAGCGTCGGAAACTGGACTGAGATGCACCAACCATGTATAGTGTAGGTGGTTGCACTGTCAACATCGTATCGACGTGGATTCTGCGTTGACGGGCCGAACCACATGGAGTGGTAATCGGCCGTCGCCCTCGTGCGGCCTTTCTGTGGGGTAACATGGCAATGAACAGGCCCTTGGTCTATGCAGCTTTTTTAGGGATAATCTGCATAATTTTCTACGTTGTTATTATGTATCGCAAGAAAAAACAACGATTGTACAACGATTTAATGGGAGCCCGATCGAGCCCCCATTAAATCGTTGTACAATCGTTGTATTTTTCACGCATATTTCGACGGGAACCGTACGTGTTCATTGGAAGCACGGTGCCCATCGTTCGCGCCACATCTACAAATACTCGTCAAATAATGATGTATTGACAGGAAATTTGACATTTAATCGATGGATTGTAGCCGTTTTAGAATGGGAGTCTTTGACTTTCGCGTGAAAATACAACTATCGAATACAACGATCTGTACAACGTTTTCAAGACGGTGTCACGGGCCTCAGGGGCCGTAAGCTGAACCTGGTAATGATTGCAAGCGCCCTCGAGGAAAGACCCACGACCTATTCTCTCTTTCACTAGCACAGAGTTTCAAGGGAATAGCCTACGTTCTTTCATTGCAAGATGGCCATATACCAAGACTGACGCAAGCTGCTAGTGCTCTGCCGTAAATTGATGGAGTTGCAAGAGCAGTTAATCACTCGGAGGGAATTCAGAAGAAGTCTTAATGGACCTTGCATCGCTCCCAGGATGCCGTATAATTTTTTCCATACAGAAAATGATACGACATGCAAAGTCCTTTTGATTTGCGTGGGTTTCTCTTCTGGTTTTCGCTGCGCAGGTTGACGCACCAAACCAGGTCGCCATTTGGTCGCTTTGGTCGCTTTGGTTTTCACAGTAGGCATATGACACAACCCTCCCTCCAAGATCGTTTGCCTCCCTTCCGTGGACGATAGTTTTCAGCACAGCATCTCATAACCTCAGATGCTAGAAATATTCTAGGCGGGATGCGCAATTTCCTGGCAGGCATTTTCATTTCGTGCCGGCCTCCATTGCAACCACTTCCCCCTCCCTTCTGAGTACATTTTTTGCCCGTGAAATTATTTCGTGCACTGGCATTAAGCAGGGTCCTTTGGTTTTGTCGAGAGCGCAAATCGTCCTCCTTTTTACCCGTAGACGCAGAAGCAGCCGCGGGGGTGGCAGGTGCGAGCGTTTATGCACGAGCTCAACGTAGTAAAGCGCGAGCAATGTCTCCCAATATCATCAACTCGCGTCATCGGCTCGTCAGGGGAAGGCTCTCTCCGTCGCCGCGTTCTCCGTCGGTCGCCGCGCGGCCGTTCCCGCGGAACAGACGACGGAACCACCTGCCGGGCCGGTTCCCGGCCAGATCCTCTGGCGACGCGCGCTCCACGCGCTCCACTGCCGGTTCGTCCTTGGCCGGACATCCGTCTTCGCCAGGATCGTCGCACGATGAGAGGTTGCTGTATCCGACAGGATGCGTCTCGACAGGTTCCCATTCTGCAAAACGAGCAGAACGAGCTCCCGCCTCGTCGTTCTCGTCCTGCGCCGTCACCTCCATCTTCCTAATCCTCCTCCACCGCAAGTCGTCCTCCCCGTCGTCGCATCCCGTCAGGGGCCGGTACCACCCCAGCCCGTCCGGACCGTCCTCAAAATCGGGATCGTCAAAGCCTTCGCCCAGCTCACGCATCGTCTGCACGTATTGGTTGTACAAGAAATCTTGACGGAGCTTCTCGCGGGAGAGGAGGACGTCCATCCGCACCATGTCCACGCGGGCCGCCGCGAGGGTCGATTCGATCTCGAGGACGCGGGCGAAGGTGAGGTGGGAATCCATTCCGAGGGAAACGTCTTCGTCGAACAGATGCGGGAACGGGAGGTGGAGCCCCCCGCCGACGTTCTGCCGCGGTCGCCTCCGCGGGATCGAGACCTCGTCGTCCGAAACCTTGTCTTCGTCGCGCAGGAGGGATCGGAATTCTTGCTGGATTTCGCCGTCATCGGAGTCCGATTCCATCCTGGCTTCATTAAGGGAGTTGGTATCGTCGCGTTCCACCTCGCCATCCTCGCAGTGGCCCTCGGGACCACAGAAGGGACACGGCTCGCTCGGGCTTTCAATGGTCTGCGCGGATTCCCCGCCGTCTTCTTCGCTGGGGATCGAACCTTCCTCACCCTCGTCGCCAATAATTTCATTGTAAGAGTACGACGGTGCCCGATTCCCGTCGATCTCGATCGCATCGGTTGCGAGCACCGAAACAACCCGCTCGCCCGGTTCAGCTCCTCGACCGCGGAACAAAGAGAGCAGACCTCGCCGCTGCAGCGGCGGATCCTCGTCCACCGCCTCCGACGCTCCCGACGCCGCCAGGGGGTGGTCCAATAACCTCCCGCCCTCCTCCCCGCTTCCCTCGTCTCCCGACGAAAACGCACGGACGAATCCGGGGGGAGGGGAGGAGGACGGGGAAGGAGGGGAGGGGACGAGGAGGGGAGGGGAGGAGGACGAGGTGCGGCGACGACCGCGACCACGGCCCCCGTCGCGCCCCCACCACCTCAGCATCGCGCGGCGGCTTCGACGGCGGCGGCGGACCCGCTTGTCGCGGGGCTCATCCCCCGCGGCCGGGCGTTCGTAGCTCGGTAGGCGGGGTGCACCATGACACTAGAGGACCGAGGATGTGCTCCAGGAGTCGGCGCTTATGACGATTTGTGACCACACCGATCTGCTTTCGAACCCCTTAAACTCTTTGTTTTTAAAGCCGTTCTTGAAAGTGATATTTAGCTCTTATCTGTAACATATTTTAACATACATACATAACAATTAGTATTATGAAAATATGTCCTTGTTTCTTGGTTCATAAAACGTATGTTTGATCCCCAACCATCCATGCGCGCTGCATTAGTACGATATTGATTTTTATGAAGCCCCCCAGACATGGTCGTTGGGGTATCTCTTAATATCTAGTTAAATGATGAGAAAACATGTGCCTCAAAATCCTTCCATATAGAAAAATACCATAGATGATGTTCTAATATGACATAACTGTTTCAAAGATACTTTATAAAATTTGTGACATATGTAATTAAAACATCTTTTGTTAATGCAATTTCAAAATAACTAAGTTGGAGTATTTTATTCCTTTTATCCGAACGATAGAAATTTTACTATTCTACCCCTAATACATCCCCAACCCCCCTATCCCCTCATCCCGGCCGTCCCGCCTGCCGCCTGGCGCGACGGCAATCCAACCCTGTCCGCGCGCTGATGCTCCTCTGGTGCCGACGCGGGGTCTGGGAAGAGGCCTGGGGGACTGGGGAGGTCCGCCGCCGGTGGCTGAGCGGCGCTAACGATGGTGCAAATGGGATCGCTCTTCTCATAAGCTACTCCGTGGCTCGTGGCTGAAGTGAGCTACTCCTCTCATCATCTTCCCCAATTTTGCCATGCTTCGACGGGTTCTGGGGATCCGACGGTTGCGACAACTCGCTGCTTCCCTCTGCTTGCTCGCGGCATGGCTCATGAGCTGGCGTGTCGATCGTCCAGAGGAAAGCCTCGATACGGACGTCATCAAGGAGGAGGACGACCTACGTGTGAAGGTGTATGCGCCGACCAACAGCACCTCGAATGTTGCCGTCTGTCTCATCGTGTACAACGAGACCCTCTACCTCGACGAGTGGCTGGAATTTCACATAGCGCTTGGGTTCTCTCCGATATTCATCTACGACAACTCCCCATACTTCCAACTGATGACGGAGCCGCACGGGGAATTCTCCAGCTGGTACGAAAGCAGAGAGGACATCAAAGACTACGTCCGGCTGATCCATTTCCCGACGGTGCCCGTGCAGCATCCGGCCTACGATCGATGTCTGAAGCGAGACGCCGCGGAATCCACCTTCGCCGCGATGATCGACGTCGACGAATTCCTAATCCTCAAGAAATTCGACAACGTCGTGGACTTGATGGATCATCACTGTGACTTCCGATGCGGACAATTGTCGATAAACTGGCACATCATGGGCGTGAGCGGACAGAGGCAATACAGCCCGGTGCCCGTCGTAAAGCGCAACGTCCACTACCAAGAGGGCTGCGCGCGTAACGGGACGATCAAGGTCATCGTCCGTCCGAGCTACGTGGCTGACAAACTCCACTGGGATCACTCCGTGATGCTCAAGCGAGGACGGTGGGTCGATACGAATGGAAAAGTTCACGCCCATCCCCTGGGAAGCTATCGGAGGGCGCAGAACGCATACAAGCCATTTGACGTCGCCGTGCTGTACCACTACCCGTTTCGATCGGACGAGGAGTTTCGGTACAAGACCTGCGCGAGGGGAACGTCGCTCCACGAGCGGGGGGTGCTTCCCATGTGCAACAATCCGAAGTATTATCGTATTTGCGATGGGACCGAGTTCGACGATGCGGCGTGGAAGCAGCTGACGCGCATGTTGCCGAAGTACAGGATCTACGGTGAGGCGAACAATGCATCCCTTGAGGTCTGATGTGTAAAGCTCCAACTCTACGAAATGGATTCGTGCAATGTCGAGACACCGATCACAGCGAACGCTCAATGACGAGGAATCTCATCACCAGTCACCATGTTTCTGATATTACGCCATCTATGTTATACGTTCAACTCAGAACCCAATGAAACGCCTGGCCTTTTGTATTGGAAAGAAATGCATCGAGCGCTTTGGGATGTCCTTCTTGTGAGAACGGTTTTTTTCTGTGGATTTTTCAGGGGCCATCGCAGAGGAATGTCATTGTCTAGAGCAATCAGGTGCATTCAGTTGTGGGAATGGCAATAGGGGCCCAGTGACAATATGCTTCAGAGTGGCTGAGGTGCTACTTCGATGTTTTGCTTTCCCTACTTGATTGCATACGTTTCTCGTGCAGATATTCGCGACTTTCTTCGTTTTTTGTGGCTTCAAAATGGTCTGACGTGCACCATGATTCCTCAACTCTCGGACAAATACTCAAAGCGACCTAATGTTGTTGCCAAAGTGGTTTACAAACTTAGTGGTTCCCATCTGAATACAACTTGAAAATACAAATCCCCTTGCTTCAAAAAGAACTACCTCCACCCCTGATATCAAACTTGAACGGCTGTTGTCCAAAGTTTATGAAAATCGGTCGTGATGTATCGACGCCGATTGTTGGAAACAATCCTCTCTCTACAACATTTTTCTTGACTTTCAACGAGGAGAACCTCACAAGCTTGCCATTATTTGTGAAGAACACTCTCCTCGTGACATAATCCAAACCAACCCCTACCGTATCACCAGGGCCGAAGGAAGGAGCATCCTGACTAACCTTCTTGCCTTCCTCGAAGATAGTTCCATCATCGCCATGATATCCGTACGATTCTTTCACCCAGCCAGGCATCTTGGTTGAGGAGTCGAAGGATGATGTGGTCAGGCCAATAGCAATGCATTCCTCTTGGCGACGGTTGTTCAGCTGATTCTCCTCATCCTGATTCTGCTGCTGATGGTGGTGCTCTTGCGTTGGCTGCTGCATTGAGTGAGTTGAAAGTCTTTGCAAATGATTTGGCCTGCCCACATCTTGGGGTGAAACTTGTCCTTGGTTCACAACTGTCGCCTCGAAATACGCCACCATTCGAGGCGTGAGATCAACCACCAGATGGTTTGTACTGACGTTTGAATCAGTAATCACAGTAGGAATAACATATGGGCGTAGATGAGTTGCACTGTAAGGAAACCTAAATGGTGACGAAGTTAGGCTGGGAGGTCTTGAAGATTTAGCCGCATATGGTGCGGCGACAGAGATCTTGGAACTCAAAGCTGGTGGTGGCAAGGACGATTTCAAATGTCCTCCCGGTCCGTCGGATCCACACAAGTTATTGACTCCAAATGAGCTAGAATGTGCAGAAACAGCCCTGTAACTTCGCCTCCTCTTCACGTGGGATGAGTGATTTTTTATCCATGATGTAATGCCAGATGGCAAACCTTGCTTGCGACTACTTTGAATGTAGGAAGACGACTTATGACAGTTTGGTGGGAACGGTTGATCAGATAGAACCGATCGGTTCCCTTTGCCAGGGGTTTCGGTGAACTGCAGCACTGAGACATTGGTCAATGTTGAATCAGACTGATCTTGAAGTATGCCGTTTCCAACCTTATCTTGATCTCTATTCGAGGGGTGAACAACTGTTCCATTGTTCAGGTTGATGGCCAAAGTGTACGAACGAAATGATGACTCTTTTCCAGCTCCTTCCACATAAAAAGCCTTTGGATCAATGGCTTGAGGATACCTTGATGGTAGTAGAACTGCAAGCAAAGGCAGGTTGAGGGTAGTATCAGTATCCCTCTCATGGCCGTTGTTGTTGTCCATGGCAGGAATGGCCAACTGGAAGTCATCCACCAGGGCCACCTCAGATGTAGGTGTATACTCGTTCCATTTGACACGCTCTTTGCAATTGGAAGTGGCTTTCAGTCCACAGCGTCTTGAAGCTCTGGAACAATCTGGAGTGATATGGCGGAAGACACTTGGAAACTTCAGATCCAATGCGTTCATCCAAATGGACTTCAAAGCACCATGACTTGCCAACATCGCAGTTCTGATGGAGTGACTCGTTGATGCCATGACGCGGACTTGCTCGATTGGAAGGTAAGATGCGACGAGAATAAGGTTTTCCTCAGGGAGATCAGTGAGGGTTGAGGATTGGTCCATTGGAAAGAAGATGGCATATTCTTTGTTGTCAGTTGATAAGGCATGGTCCAAAATTGCATTAATGCGAGCGGTGGTAGAAGTTGACTCTGCAATTGCGTTAGTAGCACAATCCAAATCATCTATCAAAATGCGACTGCAATCGTTGATTGAGTCAACGGCGGCCTCAATAGACGCCCTGGAACCTCTTCGGCTTGCGCAAGTGGCTACAGTCTTCAGAAAGTTCGATGGATATCGATATCCCTGGCCAGCATATCGCAGTTCTTGGTGAATGTCACATGAGTCGCCACAGTAATCATGAATGCACTCATTCTCGCTGAAGTTGAAGAGCCAGTCGCAGTCGGCCGCCGAGATGCGATTTCGACGGCTGGATACTTCGCCGTGGCGCATCATATCGACCTGGCTGCGGGTTGATTGTTTTTCTGCGTGGAAGCAGGCCATTGCTTCCCTGACGACTCGTGGAATCAATAAATGCGATGGAAGATAGCAGAGAAGATGATGATGAATGATGGATGATGGAGTTCAAAAACAGTACAATACACAATAGACAATAGGTACCTAGATGTCGCTCGAACCGACGGCTGGCGACCTGGCGAGCGTACAGGACGACGGGCGGGCCCCTGCCTCGCTCGGTCCATCGTGCATCCATCAATCGCATCCCGGGCACAACATCTGCCGCCATCTGCAGCGCTCAGCAAAACATCAGGCAAATAAGCAACTTAGACGTCCAAAAGGCAACGCACTATTACCTACCTATGGAAGTTACTGTAGTGGCACTGGAAGTATTTTGTTGTGCGGTTTTGTATTTCCGTGTCAAAAACATGAAGAAGTTGAAATACGTTCATATGAATTCCTCCATTGGAACCACCCTTCAAACTGCCCACAAAATTCCGTTTCCTGCGAACCAGAAGAACTTCTATGACCTGTCACGAGAGGTCATTCGACCTTTTATTGTCGGTTCGGATTTATCTGTGTAGGAATATCTACCTATGAGGCCAGGTTATCGAAACCCCTTTTTTCTCCCGGGCGGGGGATCTCCCTTCCCTTTTCGGACTCCAGGGAAGCTCCCTTCCCTGCGACCCGCCGGGAAGGGAACGAGCAGGGAGGGAGTTCCCTTGATTCTTTTGTGTTCTATTCGATTCGATTTTTTTGGTGGGCGATAATGTCGGTCAAGATATTAATTTGTCGTTCATTCAACGCGCCCACCAAGTTGTCAACGCGGCCGACGCTACTTGCATGGAGCAATGACAACATCCGCGTCGTTGACGGGACGGCGAGGAACAGAACCACAACCGGGACGTCTCGCATCTGAGCAGGGAGGGAGTTCCCTTGATTCTTTTGTGTTCTATTCGATTCGATTTGTTTTGGTGGGCGAGATTGTCTATTAGCGCTCTTTGCTAATAAATCTAGTATAATATTGTCGTTTTTTCAACGCGCCCACCAAGTTGTCGACTCGGCAGACACTGCTTGCAGCAACGACCCGCGCCGCCGACGGGACAGAGAGGAACAGAACCAGTAGGGACGCCAGCGACGGTGGCAGTACTCCCCTTTGCCTTCCTATCGGCAGCGCGCGATGAATTCAGAAGAAGTTCCAGCGCTGGCGGATGCCGCTCCAGCCGCATCGGGTTCCGGCGCTGACGCCGGGGGAGACGGCGGTCGCGTGATGTGCGCCGCCGGCTTCTCCTGCAAGGCCGCGTCAAAATATCTCAGTGAGGATGAGACGACGCACCGCTGCGCGAACTGCGGCTTCCTCATTCATTGCGCGCTTCTGTGTGGTAGGTAATCAAAATGATGACGAGTCATACGAAATCGCTGGCTGAACTCCTTCGTATTTTCCAGCATTCTTGCATGATCCGCCCAGTTCTTGTGCTCATGCATGAATTTCACGGACCTCTGGCGTCGATTGTCCTCGAACATAACCCGAATCGCATTGAGATGATCTTCCCAGTCGTCATCGATCATGGACGCGATAAAGGAGTATCCATCGAAGTCGTCGAGCTTGTCGAGCAGCTCCTCGATCGGATGCTGAGGCGGGACGGCTTCCTCGACCTCTTCGGCATCGTTTGATCCACCACAGTGAGACGGCGGAGGGTCTGGCGCCGGGCCGGTCACGATGGCCAGGAGAACAAAGCAGAGCAGGGCAGCGTTTGACGCATAGTAGTAGAGCGACATGGTGGGAAGGGCCGATGAGGCAAAGGCCAATGAGGGAAGGAAGAGGGGAGGCGACGGCGAGAGGGATCGAGGACGAGACCGAGCTCGTGTTGTGTGTGGCTCATCGCAAAAATTCCGGGAAGGGAGGGTCGGCGGGAACCACTCATTTTCGATAACCCAGAGTCCTCCCTGCCACCATTTTTTTTATTTTGGTGGGAACGTCCCAGGGAAGGGAAGGGAGCGAAATCAACGAAAAGGGAGCTCGATAACCTTGAGTCTAAGATGGGGAAGGTCGACCCATGACTACGAGTAGAGCACAGAGTGTGGGCCCAACAAACCCCTGCCCTCCCTTTTTGTCCTTTGCCCTCTGTTTCTATTTTTATGTGCTCTACGTGTAGTGTGCCGCCGCCCCTCAGTGGCTGGCGGTTTGAGTCTAGAATAGCAAACAAATAGCCTAAAATAGCACACACACACAGGTCACCCGTTCTCTCCCAACTCCCAACTCCCAACCCCAAAAGCCCGATTCCCGATTCCCCCCGTCGCCGCCGCCCGCCGCCCCGCCGCCGCCGCCCTCTGCCCTCCTTCCTACTTATGGCCGGTCGCTTCATCAAAAGGGACCAGTTCAATACACGCCATCCTCGCGAGAAATACTGGGGAAAGAGAGTTCAAGTTTAGTGCTGCAAACGATGGCTTTTCCTGGGAGATGGTGGAACGAGCCCGTGGCGAAAGATGGTACGAAGAGTGGTGCACCAAGCATTAGGTTTCGTCTCTGCTTCTTTCAGCTGCTCGCGCTCACTGCATTGTCGATTTCGTTACTTATGTTTTACATTTGAATGAATCGACAACAAAGCGTTTTGGCTGTCTTGGATCAGCCTGGTGTGCACCTTAGTCGCTGCAATCGGTGGCGTTGTTGGTTTCTCGGTAAGTAATTGTCCTCTTCTCGCTTCGTGACAATATTGATACAACATACTCATTCACTACTAACTACCACACGCACATGCAATGATGCAATAATAGAAAACAGAATCAACTCTCATCCTCGCTTTCGGTCTTGAGAATTTTGTCGATTTCGCCTCATCTGTTGTGGTGTTGTGGCGTTTCTACTGCCCACATGGATGCGACGAAGCATATATGAAGAAGCTTGAGAAACGAGAGGAACGCGCAAGTTTAGCTATATCAATTGTCATCGGAATACTGGGACTCTTTGTCTTCTCCATTGGCATTCTTGACGTGATGAAAAGGGATAAGGAGAGAGACCTGAGCCTTTTGTTCACCATATCATTTGTCTCAATCATCGTGTTTGGAGCCCTTACCATTATCAAATTCAAGTATGCAAATGACTTGGACTCGCCTTCACTTTACAAGGATGGAATATGTAGCTTGATTGGCACCTGTCTATCAGCTTCATTGCTTCTGACAACTGCAATCATTGACTATGCACCAAAAGCTTGGGTTCTTGATCCCATCGTCTCATTGATTATCGGCGTCAGCGCCAGTGTATATGGATTCAGAGTGGTCATCAAATATGTACGTGACGGTGTGCCGATCTTCCATCCAGGTTGGTGGTACACAAAGAAAGAGGTTGAAAACCAAGAGCTTCCTGAAATTACCAGTGATAAAAGTGGTGATTATGAGGGGGGAGAGTCGAAAGAAGAATTTTCCCAAGAACATGAGGTCCTCTAAGAGGTGAATGAGACTTTCATTGTATGTTGCTGCAAAAATCTGAGCTATCAAATCTTGCTTAATTGGGGCTTAAGTGAAGGCATAACAAATGTTAACTTTTTTATTTCCTACTAATAACAGTCGAAGCAGTAAAGGATGTTTTCCTTTTCGTGGTCGTGCCTTTAGTCAAGTAAATAAGGGGTTTTACATTGTTGATACAGGGTAATTCTAGAGTCAGCAGTTTTCACTCGCGCCCAGTTTGGTTTTGAGCTTTTCGATGGCGGTTGTAATATCAGACAATGACCGACAGGCTGCAAACCGTAGATAGTTGTCTCCATCTGATGACTTCCCGTAAAAATTGTCTCCCGGAACAACGGCAACGCCCACTTCACGAATCATATACATGGAAGCATCCATCGGTGCCAAGTCTTTGAGTTGACTGACACCGCGGTATGCAGCAAAAAGGTAATAACTTCCTTGCGGGATGACAACCTCAAACCCAACCTGCTTCAATGTTGCAGCGAGCATCCGTATGCGGCTTTCATATCTCACGTGAAGCTCCTTTGTAAAGTATTCACTGGGAAGAGTGAAATAAGCCAGACTTGCATACTGCATTGGGTGAGGAGCCATTGCTACCATCTGGTCGTGAACACCGCGATATAGATCCGATAGGTGCGGTGGATGGAGACACCAGCCCAATCTCCATCCCGTTGCGGAACCAGATTTCCCTAACGAATTGCACACCAGCGTTCGCTCTGCAGCTTCTGGAAAGGCTCGGGGAATGAGAATATGCTCGCGCGGATTGTTGTTCTCATCAGGATAGGTCATGTGTTCGTAAATTTCATCTGTAATGATATACACATCATTTTGAATACAAAGGTCCACAATTTGCTTCAATTCATCATGATTGAAGACTTTGCCGGTAGGGTTGTGTGGCGAATTCAAGATCATCGCTTTGGTGTCACTGTCAAGGATCGCCCGTTCTAGCTCTTCCTTATCATAATTCCACGTCCCATCAGTAACAGACGCACGAAGCGTAACATACTCGGGTTGGAGATAAAAAATGCCACATTGACTGGGGTAAAGCTCGTGGAAAGGCTCGAAGATGACAACCTTCTGCCCGGGCGATCCCACCGTCCGCAGCGCGACGGCAACTGCCTCCGTCGCGCCGAGGGTGAGCGTGAGGTTGTCCACGGAGACGTCGTATCCATAGAGCCGCCGATAGTATTCCGACACCGCGTGGCGAGAATCGGGCCTGCCCATGGGCGGCGAGTATTGGTTCAGCACGTCCGTGGCGGAATCGCCGTTCGCGTCGCATTTCGCCAACAGGCCGAGCACGGAATCGGCCAGCTCCTTTTCGGTCGCGTGGGAGAGGCGCGATTCTTCGTCGTCGCTGGCAACGTTCCCGGAGAGCACGGCGTGGGCGAGGGCCAGCCTGATTTTCGCCTGTGCAAGCAAAATTCAGTGCAAGATGGAGCATTTCGAACATTGTTGCTTTGATCCGCTCACCGGCGGCGGTTCGTTCGGAAAGCCCTGCGAAAGGTTGACTGCCCCGTGCTGTTGGGCCAGTCTCGTCATCAGCCGAATGACCGACTCTTTCACTGGCGACATAATGTTGCGGAGAAAAGCCTTCAATGAAGCTGAAGCAAGGCAACAACGGATGGCAATAGCAATAGGCAATGGCAATGGCAATGGCAAAGGCACGCAAATAATATTGGTACGCAGCTGCTCAAGCTTCGATAGCTAATGCGTTGTGATGTTTGAATACTACATATTGCTGGTCATCTTCTGTAACGAAAAACCCTTTCACGTGCGTCGCGATGTGAAATCGTGGCCAAAGGTTTTCTTGGCCGCGCGCGCACGAGAACAGTTGCGTGCACCTATGGTACCTACTCTACTCGTGACAGCGTTCTTTTCGTCACGTGTTTATCGCGCGGAATTTTTTGTCATGAAATCGAGTTGGCGACATTATTTCGATTTGAAGGTTTTGTG
>JALLPA010002231.1:0-10553 GCA_036939895.1 Thalassiosira exigua | reverse complement strand
GCATGGCAATAGCAATTACTTAGTAATTACTGGTAACTACTTTTTCTCTTGAAAATTCGGTAAAGTAACCAATTGTATGAGTAATTGGCAACCTCTCTTGAGAGATGTGGAGAGCATGCCAGGCAGGGCTATTATGTCTACCTAAAGTAGGTTCATACATCTGTTATTGTGTTAGGAGTATGTTCATGTTTGGATGAGTTGATGATAATATGTACCTAGCAAGATGTGTTACCTAAGGATTGCATATCATTTTACATAGGAATCAGTTTGGACTGTTTTTTTGGGTTAAGTACCTATTTATTAGGGGATGAAGGGTTGTGAGGGAGTGTACCTATGGTGCGGGCCGAGGGTCTGGCGCAGGTCTGCGCGCATCTGTGGCGCTGGGGGGAGGCGAAGAAGGCCGCGGGGGGGCTGCATGTCCAGCACAGTTCTGCGGCTGGAGCAGAGGGTGACGAGGGGGGAGGTGCGCGTCCAGCACAGCTCTGCGGCCGGACGCGGAAAAGGCGGGGTGCGCGTCCAGCACAGTTCTGCGGTGGGAGGAGGAGAGGGTAACGAAAGGCAAGCTAGGCGGGCTGATCGTCCAGCCGTTTGGACCGTTTTTTTGGGTTAAGTACCTATTTAATATGGGCTGCGGTGCTATGTATGGTTGTGAAGGCGTGTATGGTATGGAGGGAGCGTCGGGCGCAGGTCGGCGCGGGCTTAGGGCGCGGGGCTGTGGCGCTGGGGAGCGTGGAAAGGCGAAGAAGCCGGTCCGCGTGCCGAGCGCGGGTAGGTCTATGCGTTGACGGCGTGTGCGGGCCAAGCGTCCAGCACAGGTCTGCGGCTGAGGATGCCTAGACTCTGCACGTGGAGGCCGTGAGGGGGGGTGCGCGTCCAGCACAGGTCTGCGGCTGGAGCGGAAGATTAAGAAGGCAGGCCGTAAGCGGGCCGATCGTCCAGCACGGTTCTGCGGCTGAGCCTGCCGGTCGTGTGATGCCACGCGATGGCCCGACCGTGCAGTTCGGTAGGGGAGGAAGGCGATAGGAGCGATCCGGGGCGGCCGACGGGCGTGCGTCTGCGGTGGGATGCTTTCACTTGGGCGCGGGGATGTGGTTTCGAAAAAAATAGGGCACAGATCTGCGGTTGGTTGATGGGTGATGGATCCAGCATAGTTCTGCGGTTGGGCGGTGGGTGGCGGNGGTTGGTTGATGGGTGATGGATCCAGCATAGTTCTGCGGTTGGGCGGTGGGTGGCGGATGGTCGGATATAAAAAAAGAAACTTTGTGTGTGTTAGATGAAACTTTATGAAAAAAAATCCGGTTGTGTCGCTGCGACTACTTGATCTGAAACTTGATCCAGTTCGACTTGATCCGATTAGCTAGGTGTCCTGACAACGAAGACGCACCGCACCCACGCCGCACCCCCCGTGCGACTTGCCATTGCTCTCTCGTTTGCTCTGCGCCGTCACCGTCCCCGTTAGTTCCCCGTTAGGCTCCTCCCGCCTGTTGGCAGGGAGCATCCAGGCTTGTTGCACTGCGGTGGCGCAAAGGGGAGGGGAGGTCTCGCCCGGCGTTGATGGCTGGGCGGTGTGCGATGGCGATGGAGGTGTGATCGATCGAGGATTGATCGTATCTTGATCGTATCAAAAGGGTTATCGTAGCGTCAAAAACGCCAATCTTCTCAAGTGGATGTACGAACCTATTTCTCTTGAGTCATGCCGACATCAACGAGGCTGATGGTTTCAGGGGCCGCGCCTGTCGGCGAGTCGGATTGCAACGCCGAGACACTTCGGCGTCGCTCCCCGCCGCCCTCTACCTCTAACAACGGCGGTCGTCGCGGAGCCGTCAAGTGCGACACAACAACCTGCACGAAGTCATTGCGATCGCTCGCCAAGGGCCCATCGTCGCGCAAACGGCGACGGGCATCGATCTCGCACGCGACCATGTCGTCGTCCAACGTCGCTTCGTTGACCCTCCTCGTGGCGTCGCTGCTCCTGTCCTCCCTCGCCGTCGCCCGCGCCCAATCCGCCAACTGCGTCAACGACATCAACGTCTGCGACGGGGAGGGCGAGCCGTTCCGCCCCCTCCCCCAATGCCGGGAGTACGCCCGCTGCGAGGGCGGGAAGCTGGCCGAGATCAAGAACTGCGGCGCCGGGTCGATCTTCGACGTCTTGCTCAAGCGGTGCAACTTCGAGGACGCGAGCTTCTGCATCGTCCAGAGCTGTCGTCCCACGCCTCCGCCGACGCAGGCGCCGACGTCGACGCCGTCGGACAGCCCGTCGGGGGAGCCGTCGGCGATTCCGACCGACTCGCCGTCGTCGGTGCCGAGTGCGAGCCCCACTGCGTCCCCGTCGGCCGAGCCGAGCGCTCCTCCCACGAACTTCCCGACGTACGATTTCTTCTCGGGGTTGGAAACCGTCGACATGAGGTCAGCGGCCTTTTAGTGTTTTTACCTTGCGCCATCCATCACTGTCGCGCCAATCCTCACGTCACGGAACGCCCTCGGCCGCGATACCATCCCTCGCAGGAAGAAGATCGAGGACACCGTGTTGCAATCCTACAATCCGTCGGGCATCGCCTACGCGAGCACGAAATACCTGTACGAGGGCCTGATCTCGGCCCTGCGAGAGATGATCATGGGCGGCATCTACAGCGACGGCCGCACGTTCACGTTTTACACGTCTCAGTTTCGGTTGGATTACGGGTGGACGAACCTGGCCCTCTTCTTGGCCAACGCGATGACGGAGAGCATCGCGTACGACACGTGCGACGGTGAGAGGCCGTTTGTTTCAAGGGAGCGGTCGATTCCTTTGGCACGATGATCCGCCTGTGTCCCTCGGGCCTTACACACATGTTCCTCATATATATGACAGAATTCAACACCGACGAGGTTGCGGATCGGTATGCACTCAGCAACAGCTGCGGCCAGAACGCTCGATCCTACCAGGACGAGGCGTGCAGAAACGAGGAGCGCCACATGAGCTGCCCGGTGGATCCAAATATGAAGATGGTATCGACCGGCTATTCCACGGAAATGTTGGGGCGGGCTCCTCCTCCGTTTTCGTGCGGGCCCAAGGAACACTTCTACGACTATGCCGGATATTGGGACGCTCAGACCGGACAGTCCAGCCAAACGGCATATAGCAACGCACGGTAAGTTCTGCAGTCGAGTGGCCGTGCTACTTTGTTGCATGAGATTCGCTACTCAGCAAAAGATGCCATGCTCCTTCAGAGGACGGACGGACGTTCAAGGTTGTTGTTGGTGGGGTAGGGGCTCATTGCTGACAAGAGGCGTATGTAAGATCATTCGACCTTCCACTTGATTTATGCGCCGTCACAACTCATTAACTGTTTGCCCCCCCTCACCAATCACAATCATTTTCATCAGGCAATATTGGGAAGGTAACTAACTGACTGCATTTTTATGTTGAATGTCTTTTGCACCCCGTCACCCCTTTCACTTTGAGATGGGATGTGTCCATTTCAACCCAGCTCAATTATTACTTAGGAAAGAGGGCGTTTGATGAGAGAGGTGAGGGGAAGTTTCCCACTATTGATTTTTGCAAGAATCCTGAAGCACTCTGTGCGAGCGAGGAGGGCACCGAAGAGATGAGGTGGATAACAGGGCTATTCGAGTGGGTAGAGAGGGTGCAGTCGTATCCTTATTGGGACTATATTGACAATCTGAATCGATACGTTGATGGAGGAATGATCGATGAGTCTTTCTTGGACACAGTCTCAAGCATTGTCACCCGGAACTGCCACGCTATGTATTGTAAAGAAAAAAATGTGGAGGTGACGAGGAAAGAGACAAGGAAGGAGAACTTCAAGAAGGTGCTTGACATTTTCGGGTTGCCAGAGATAACTGCACCACCAATATCCGCTCCTCGCCCATACTGGACTCCAAGACCAATTGCGCAGCAGCCAGTCACTCCTTCGCCCATAAAAAGCATCCAACCACCGTCTCTGATAATGAATCAGCCGTCTCCACCTGATACACCTCTGAATAACCAATACCAATTCACCTTTCCACCAACCAAACGAACGACTTTTGGGGGATTCACTGCGGACGCACCTGAACAACTGGCAACCACACCTCGACCAGCCACCCCGCCTCAACAACTGATCCCAACGGTGGACACAACTCTATTTCCAGCGACGGAGAGGCCAACTAGGAAAAAGGGTGGCAAACCGCTGATCATAGTGGAAGGTAACGGAGCTTCCTCGCTTGCTTTGTCATCGTGGAGTATGTTACAGCTGTTTTCCATATCTATTTTATGGAGATTATGATAGAGGATCCAAACGACCGAACAAACTTTGTCGGTCAGTCAGTCAGTCAGTCAATCTAATGTTTAAAGTATTTGCACTGGCTAAAGTTACAACCATACATTATTTACAATTGGCACGCTCGGCGCTTTCATTACTATCGATTTGTTGCTCCCGCTAAAGTAAAAAAATGGAACAACTATACATTCTTTACATTCTATTGGTGGGACATCTAAAAAGAAAAGTACAGTGTGAATGGAAACGGCGAGAACTTTGTATTGAACGAACCAGATAGAGGTCATGCTATTTCATGCTCCCCCATTCTCCGACCCAACTCTGTGCAAAAGGAAACAGAATGAGTTTCATCCGTCTCAACCCAAGTTCCGTTGAGCTGATATTGGATATCCTTGCTTTCACTTTTCTCTCCAGTGGCGATGGGCTTCAGCACTCGGAGGTTACCAGGCACTATACTTGAACATTCTCTTCCATAAACGTGACCACCATTGGGTTCTCGCTCAGACTTCGGGTTGTTGATGCCATACATTGTCGCGCTGTCTTCCTCATGAGGGTCAAAGCCAGAACCATCCACAAATTCGTAAATCAATGGCAACGCAGAAGGAATCTTCACCTTTTTGGAATTTTCTCTCGTCACAATGTTTCCATCAATCGCAAAAAGCATTGATCGGATGGTGTTTGCATGCCCTATCACCAACACAGTCCTCCCCTCCCGCAAATGCGGAGCAATACCATTGATCCAGAGTGGCATAAATCGCTCGTACGTATCTCTGAGAGATTCCGATGGAGGCATGAAGGTCGAATTTTCTTCATCTGCAGATTTGGTCTTCCTCTTCGTCTTTCCACCGTGCTCTACGATTTTCTTGCTTTGCATGCCGGCAGAAGCTGGATCAAAAACACACATCCTACCGCTGTCTCCCTTCTTCACAATGGTCACGGGCTGACAATGCTCTTCCCGCCCCCAGCGCTTCACCATCTCCAATGGCATCGGAGGAGGAGGCACATCCCATGAATCTCTCCATCTCGTCAGACGTACCTTACCATACAGGCGCTCAGCTCCCTCTTTGGAAAGACCCACGAGGGCACCGTAATGCCGTTCGTTCAATCTCCAACTTTGCACTATCGGTATTGGATACAGATATTTGGGGCTTCCTTTATCTTCCTCGCTCACATTCGCTGTCGATTTTTCTGCCAAATCAATTTCTTCAAGAAGTATGTTCATGGTGTCCGTCGATCTCTTCAGGAGAGAGCAGAAAACCACATCAATATCGGGTATAAGTCTACTGGCATGGCCGGCAATTGCTTTCGATGGAAGTATGCCTTTCCGCACAGCTGATTGTATCGCTCTGCCCGCAGCTGCAGCCTGGTCTTTCCCCTGCTGCGTGAGGCCTATGTCAGCCCATCCTGTCTACACAATGATGCAAATGAGAGCCACGTTGACTTCGACGAGGCGAATGAAACGACAACTCACAAATCTTGCAGTCAAGTTCCGCGTTGGATCCGTGACATTCCACACACTCTGCCCATGCCTGACCAAGATTAACCGGCCAATTTTAGGTTGCGGCTTCCTGGCAGAAGTTGCCAGGGGATGATTATTTTGAGAACGATCATTGTCATTGTCATTGCCCGAATGATGGCGGTCGAATAGCGACGGCAGTGGAGGGGGGTCCTCCTCTCGCGATGGCTGTGGCTGTGCCGATAATTCTCGCAGTATCAATTTCGCCGCGACTTTGAAATGAGGGCGCTGGTCTTGTTGCCATCGCGATGTTCTTCTCAACTCAAATTGAAAGATCCGCCATTCCGTCACCATCGTTGACGCGGGTTGACAGTTGACACCTTTCCTGCATGCTCTCTCTGCCACCGACGCCGCGGGCGCGGCGCGCCGCCGGGGGTCGCTCGTCCGGCCGAAAAAAAAGATATCTCTGGACCCTAAACGTTAGCGATTGTATTTATTATTCCTAAATACAGTAGGATTATACAATATTTTATCGCTATAAATTGGCGGGAAGATCCATCACTTACTATCCCTCTTCTAAAAGAGGAGGCGTTATCAGGGCGGGATGATGAAGATGGCGATTGGCGATGACGAACAACACATCAACATCATTATTGTAAGTACGATAGCGCCGAAGAGCGCCACAACCACATTAACCTCCTAATCCTACCCGGCGGGGCGTCGGCGTCGCACCTCTAGCCCGGTCATACCTTAGGCGCGGGATGGCCGGCCCAGAGAAACGGAGGAGAGGGATGAGCTCTCCAACTTCAGCAAGGATGAAGTCGCGGTTGTTTCAGAACAATGCGCCGCTTCTGGCCTTCGCGATCGCGTCCGCCCACATGAAAGTCGAAGCGTGGTCCTCTCCATCGCTGTTGTCGACAACATCGAAACCCGCGCTCTCAAAACTCCGATCCACATTTCAGGCGGACGAGATCGCGACAAGTGCAGATGCCAGCAGGGAGAGTGGAAAGGGCAAGAAGACGTGGTTTCCAGTCCATCCCGCCGACGCTCTATCCAGCTCGAATGGTTACGATTCCCTCGTCAAGTCCGCGTATCTGCGTCACATTTTGGTTGCCTCTGAAGAAATGGCCGATTTGGTGATGGATGTGTATATGAAAGGTGGCCAGCTACCCGGCGAAGACGAAATGTACTACGGCAAAACAGAGGGAGACATGTTTTCTCGTCTCGCTCGTGATGTCAGCATCTGCCTTGATAGTAGAGAAGACGGTGGCAAATTGGGCTGGGTAGACAATCCGCACAATGAGGATAATAGCTCTGAAAGGCTAGAGAAAACCAACGACGTGGTGCACGGCATGATATCTCCTGAGGTCATTCAACGGGTGTTCCGAGAACGCGTCAAGGGAGGTGATGTCGTCAAATTTCCAGCTTCCGGCGGCGATGGTTGGCACATCATTCGAGTGGATGATTTGCACATACAGCTCCAGCCGTTGTCACTGACATCTACAGGGTCCAAAAATATAATCAACAAAAAGAGGAATAAGCTGAAAGGGTTTGGAAAGATCCCAATGTCGCCAATCTTCCAAAAGGTAGAAGATGACACAAATTACAAGGGCATAGACGACGATGAGAAGCAATCCAAATCAATATATTCCGTGCCCAATGCTCAACATTACAAGATACTCACTGCAGGTTGTCAAATGAACGTGGCAGATAGCGAGCGCATCATGGGAGTTTTGGAAGGAGAGCTGGGTTTGAAGTCCCTGGACAACACGGACGAGGGGGTAGACGCATCCTTGATCCAGGCGCCCAAGTCGGACAAGAAGCAATCCACACCCGATGTTCTACTGCTCAACACTTGCACTATCCGCGATCATGCAGAGCAAAAGGTTTACGATGCACTGGGTAAGTGCCTGTCGGGCTCGATGTCAGTTATCGTCAACGATTTACAACCAGTACAAATGAGTTGCTGTCTCTGTTCCTTTCACTTCAAGGACCTTACACGGCAATGAAAAGATCTGGCCATCCAATAGCCATTGTTGTCGCTGGTTGCGTCGCCCAGCAAGAAGGAGAGGCCTTGCTACGCCGCTTTCCCGAAGTAGATCTGGTGTTAGGCCCCCAATATATACCCTGGCTTGGAGAACTGCTGGTGGAGGTGGGCAAGGGAAGTCAGCTCTGTATGACCGAGAGCATGATCTGGAGCGAAAGGGGTGGAGCTGAGATTGCAAGCAGCGACAGCAGCAGGGAGAAGGACGGGGACTGGATGTCGCCCATTAAGAGGGGGCACAGCACGAGAGCATGGGTAAACATCATCTACGGGTGTAACGAGTGAGTTCAACGTATGGATTTGTGAGGTTGACATGGTGCTTATGCCGCTGACTACAACACTGTGGTGAAACGACAAAAACTCATATGGTAGACACTGTACTTACTGTGTTGTCCCCGGGGTTCGAGGAGTCGAGCAGTCAAGATCCATGGAGGCGATTTTGCAGGAATGTCTCCAACTTGCTGCCTCAGGATACAAGGAAGTTACATTGCTCGGGCAAAACATTGATGCCTACGGGCGGGACATGACTCCCAGGCGAACATTCGCGGACTTGTTGCACTACTTGAATGACAATCTGCCATCGGATACGATTTCGCGTATCCGGTATGTCACCTCACACCCCCGGTACTTTTCAGAGAGAGTCATTGATGCTGTTGCTGATCTTGACAAGGTATGCGAATGCTTTCACATGCCCTTTCAGGCGGGTGACGACAAAGTGTTGCGCGATATGAGGCGCGGTTACTCGTATGATAGTTACATGAATATCATTCGAAAAATACGCGCCAAGGCTCCCGACGCTTCCATCTGTGGAGACGTGATTGTCGGGTTCCCCGATGAATCCGAAGCTGCATTTCAGAGAACGTTGGACCTGATGGAGGAAGTGAAATTCGACAACCTCAATACCTTTGCATACAGCCCCCGGCCAAACACAGAGGCGGCAAACTGGATCAACCAAATACCACCGGAAGTTCAATCTGATCGACTGCAGCGAGTGCAGGCACTGGCAGCAAAGCATGCATTGGAGAGAAGTCAAAGATACGTTGGTAGGGTTGTTGAAGTTCTGGTAGAAGACAGAAATCCAAAGAATGCGAATGAACTAATGGGAAGAACTCGACAGGGAAGGCAGGTATTCTTCCCAGGTGTCTTAAATGATATGAAGGGAGAGTTGGTGATGGTAGAAATATTGACTGCTCGAACATGGAGTTTAGTTGGAAAGATTGCAGATACCTAAGATGATAGTTGAACTGGAACATTACCTTTATTCTTTGAGCAACCAAGCCACATTACCACTAGTCTGTATGCAGAAAGTGTGTGATCGCATGCTGTGATGTGTAACAGCTCTTAAATATGATAACAAGAATCACTCTTTTCCCTACAAGGACGCATTCGCCCTATTCACTTTAATCACCCATTGTTTTACATTCAAGGATTCTTCATCACACCACAACAACTAAAGCAATGCATTTTTCCTCAAATTGGGAGTTGTATTCCTAGCCCATATACATGCTACAAATGATGAACATTTAACCCTGGGACAATTATAGTCACCTTTTCAACTAGTGCACGTCCATGTAAACTCTGATTTGCCAAAAACTCAAAGATTAAAAGCTTTATTACCGGACAGATTCGTCTGAAGGGATTGAACCTGACTGGTCTTGATCCTGTAAATTGGTGACACTAAAACACTAACAAAAATGCACCGGTTTTGATCATTTTACTCCCAAACTTTGCTCAAATTGCATCCAAAGCACATCAGTAGGTTCAGGTTCGGGTTCAGCTTTTATCGCTTTATTTGTGCCAATTCCGTGATACTCTTTTGCTTGGTACCTTAATATTTTCACAATTTTTATGCCGCTGTGCCCAGTTGGGAATGGGGGGGCACGTCGGGGTCGAGATGTATAAAATTGAGGTGGATGTGATGAATGTGTGTGTGTAACATCTTCATGTAATCTGGTTCTCCGTGTCATCTGGTGCTGATCCCTGATATGCTGTGTGATGCATATTGTTTAAAATAAAGATCTCAGAAATTATACGTATCGAGCAGTAGAAAATTTGAAATGGCTACTGAGCTTATGTGGAATTTGATTCTAATAGAAGTAGGATCCCTCAAAATATTATAATTACATCATACACTAAAACTGTGCATTTTAATCCATACAAAGAGGAGTACCTACGCCTACCTATGTCTGTCAATGTCAAAAATATTCTAATGAGATTCCTCACTTTGTGCGAGTATGTGGCAAATTGGATTCCAATTTAAATGGCGTGATTTCCACAATTTGTCTCTTGTTCATTATGAGTGTTTGAATGACTCAAGAGAATTTAAAAGAAATCAAGACGAAACCATGATAGCATTGTACCAAATGATGTAGTGATGTACACATATTTGACAGCAAAAGGTTGTATGCATCAAAGATAATTACATTCACATAGAGCAAATCATAACCATCCAGCACCACCAGTCTTTTCTCCCATCAATGCAGAAATCATGCAATATCTTCGTCAATGTGTTTCTCTATGTCTGTGAAGTGCCAACATTCTGACTCTAATGTATTTGGCGCATTATTTCACAATCAATCGTTGTCTAGGTAGAAACAATTTTGTCAAGGTATGAATCGCCCACAACAATTCAAAAAACAGCATATGACTAGTTTGGGTTCTATGTGGAAACAAATTCTAGGTAACTGATTAATATCTAAATTCTTCGGTAGGGGCTGCACTCGTAAAATACGTCACCTAACTATTTTATTTCCCGCCATTTTCGAAAAAAATCGTGTTTTTGCCGTCCGTTCAT
>JALLPA010002223.1:0-11675 GCA_036939895.1 Thalassiosira exigua | reverse complement strand
TCCGGAAAGCGATTAATATTGGGGGGGAGCCAGGCTATCGCCGTGTCTGATATTTATTCAAATGCCTTAACTGAAGGATGAAATCTGGGTCTGGGCATTGGGTGTTAAAAGTCTCCGAACTTCCCTTGCTAAGAGCCCTGATTGATTCAGTAAAGAATACCTTTTCGCTCTCTCAAACCTCCTCTGACCATTATTAGCTCAGGTGTGGAAGAGGCTATTTCGTTTTCTATTTGAAAATGTGTTTTCACTTCGCTCCCCAAGCCATGCTCCCACAACATAACCTCCTACATATGCAACCTGAGTCGCGGGCAAAACACACTCTGACACCCTACCTTGCTTGATGCTCATAGTAGCCGCTCCCCTCCGTGTACTAATCATGTATGACATCAAAGACGGGCCCCGACATGCACATGAAAATATCGACATCATTGTTGTCTTCGGGAACAAAAATGATGACTAGCAAACCCTCATCTTTTAGATTATAGAACAATGGTAAGTTCCATCCAACTGCCAACACTCCAGTTGTCAGTTAGGTCGCTGACCCTTGACTGTCGGTTTCAAGGATCATTGGCAGCTCAAATGGCAATACGATTTTGATTCTAAGAGACTGAACTGATAGATCACGTTTTGCGCTGCCATCACTCCAGCCGCAGACTCGGTCTGTGATCGGCAGAGTGACAAACTTTTGTGACACCTTGTCAACATCTTGCATCTCTCCTAGTGCAAAGATATCATATACCTTATCTAAGATACCACCATAGTATATCATCCCATCAATCCAAATGTAGTACAGGCATAAATGGGTCAGTATTTGATTGCTTTTTCCCTGTACCTTTGCTCTTTCTGGCTAACTCTCTCTAGAAGTACTGCACAGCCTACATGGCTACATTGATTGTCGCAATCAAGCACATAATAGTCCCAGCTCTCTCGCATCATAAGACTTTTATACCCACTCTGATCTGGGACTTTGATATAGAGTAGCATCTTGTCATTGAAAAAGTGATATTGTAAGTGAGCTCCTTTGACATTTGTGATTTTGGCAATCCATCTTGTATTGGTTGTCAATATGATCAGTATGGTATGTACAGAGGTAATGTCCGTGACCGGTGAAGATATGTTGCTTGCAATATAAAGTGCTTGCAGTTGACTTGCTCGTAGTGTCAAGCATTCATGCCGAAGTTGTTGCTTGCTGCTGATAACTTTTGCTTCATTGTGCAACGGTGGGTATGTTGACAATGTCGGCACATGGGCAGCCCATATGGGCAATGGGTGGGTATGGGACAGACGGTTAACCAGTTCGTTGGCAACCGAACCATGCTCAGCCGAGTATGGCTGGTCTGGCTCCAGCGCAGGCGCAGCTCCAACGACCGCCACATCGTCCCTGTAGATCCACGCAATTGGGCAGTGAGCCTGCCCAATGAATTCTCCAGTAAATGTCTCATATGCCTCAAAGAAGGCAGTAATCGACAGTTTGGCCGAAATCACTGGAAGCGTCAAGTCACCATTCGACTTCTTGCTCTCCAAGAGGGTATCCCACTCAACCTGGAAGTTGCTGAGCCGCACCCACATCATGTTGGGGGCCGTCAGAGGCCTAGCGGTCCTCTCGTAGTACTCTACCACCTTGGCAGCGACACGCAGCCTCAAGAGTGACTTCGCAGGGAGTTGGAATGGTTGCTGTGCGACCATCGCTCCTCCTGGGCCGGCTATCTGAGGAGGCCGCTTACAATTTTCAATAAGCTGACTCCAGTCATCCTTCTTAACAAAGTCCTTCAGGTCCAAAGGGTGGGTGATCCCCTCGGACTGGAGATACACACGAGTGCGGTTGGACAACCCCATCTGGGCATTGTCTTCGAAGAAGGCAGTAATCTGGGCGTTGGTGAAAACCATTTTCGATTCGGGCTGCAATCGATTTTATGAGAGCATTGAATGCTCCCCTGCATCGTGCGTTCCACGCCCCCTCTCGATTGGCCGCACCCAGCATCGCCGCTCATCACATCATTCGCCATCGCCGCCAAACTCAGTGGCCCTCGTGCAGGGCATCTCCATGCATTCGGTGGGCCTGTCCTATCGTCAGGATCCCACTCTATTTCACAGACCTGGGGAGATTTGCTTTTGGCTGAGAAGAGGAGGTAGAATGAACCAAACTCCCCCTTCTCACATTTTCGGCCAGCTGTTGGCATAGGGGCTCCTCCTCAGAGCTCCACCGCCTCATATTCCAGCCAGTGGGGCCTCGCTGGGGCGCATCATCGAAGCGCCCCTCAGCTCCCAATTTCAGCCATCGAAATCTCTGCGCAGTTTCTTTCCCAGTTCCGTCCCCAAAATTTAGGTTGTGGGGCTCAACCTTCGCTGTCCCTTCGGACAAGATGCCATTCATGCCTTTTCAGCGGTGGGCTGCATCTCCTCGTGCCCTTCGAGCTGTGTGGGGACGGCGACGACCGGCGCGGTCGCCCCTCCGTCCCCGCTCGTTCATCCTGCGAGTAGTCGCGACGTTCTCGTCAACTCTCGCGCCGTGTGGGAAGTTTACACCGGCTCTTTTTAGTCGGTCTCGCGGGGTGATCAATCCCGTTCGACCTTGGGTTGCGCCTCCTCGTCGCAGGTCCCAGGTTCATCGCATCCCTTTATTGGTTCGGGGTTGCATCCGGATGGGCGGACGGAGATGGCTTCCTCTCCATCTCCGCTGATGTCCGCGCCCTCCTTCATGGTTCGGAGGCCACCTCGGCCTCCTAGCCACATTGCCGTGCTCGTTCGATTACAGGCCGTCTGGCTTGTCTGGCGAACGAAGCTGCTCCGGCCATCGTCTGCTGGGCGCCGCGCCCTCATGATGATGGTCGCTCGCAACACGGAATTTTTCACTGTCTCGCGCGTCCTATCCGAGGATGGATGACGCCAAATATTCGAGGAAACTTCATCCTCGCGCTCCTCGCGTCCTGAAATTTCACTCCATAGTCTCAACAAAGTTCAAGCGCTGCTTACCTGGCATGCGTTTGGGTCTGATAAACTGTTTTGGTGCAAAGGAAGCCATTCCTGAGCTCAATTGTAGTCCTTACTTACTAATGCTAACTAATCATGTCACACTCATGTCAACTCGAAAATTATGAAATAATACTCTTACTGTAGCTGCCTAGCTACCCACATAAGTACTGCACATTGCTTGTATCTAAATATCTAAGTGGGGAATCTAATTCTTATTGGTTGGGTGACATCCTGGTGGACAAGAATCCTTATTATTGGAAATATCCTCCAGGGTGTTGTTTGTGCAAAAATCGATTCGCCGTGATGAAATGATTTGATCCATTACCCTGTACATATTTGGACATGTATGCAGAAGCTTGTAGCTGGTGCATCAAAATAATGTGTGCTGTATGACATAACAGAATGTATCAAAGTGACGTCATGTGAGTCTAATATAGGAAAACCTCATCAGTCCACATCGTCAGATCAGTCCTTGGGTTAAATGAAGGGTAAATTTACTATTTGTTGGGAACCAATTGTATCTTCCATATGGAATAGGGGGCATTGTCACTTCAACGTAAAATTGAGATATCTGAAGTCAATTTTATAGTTAATTTGTGATAGGTTCCCATCCCAGCTCATCCAGGTACGAACCATACGTACCTAAGCAAAAATCGGCAAAAAACTCTCTCTCTAGGTACATACCTAGATAAAATTGACCGTCATAGTTGGCCTGCCTTCTCCCCCATCTCCATCCCCCCGAACTCCTCTGATTCCAAATGTCAAGGTGGAGGCCCAATCTTCATCAAGAGTAGATTGGCCTGTTGATTTGAAGCGCAACATTGGCAGCAATCCGGCCATGCTACTTACAGCAGGGAGACTGGAGGGCATTGATAAGTCAGCTCTCTATTTAGTTGCTTACTCTATTGTACAGCCGAGTAGATAAACCCTCCGACCACGAGTCAGACTGCACAACAAAACACACAACCAACAGTACACAACGAGATGAGCGCAAGCGCAAGACCATGGCGTCTGCTGCGTCGACGTCCATGCTGCGGCCCTATGGCACCCTAGTACATCCCCCTGACCCCGAATACGCTTTGATAGCTGATGATTCCAACTATTGATGTGGAGCGGTGGGATGGTGGTAGTGGACGGACGTCAGGGCTTCCAAAAAGTTGGACATAGAACTGAAAAAAATATTAGTAACTGTTTCATAGCTGATAGTCTTCAGATTTTGATGCCGCCACGATCTTAGATAGTGATGTCATGCGGCATCTCCCAGCCCCTCCCCACTTGCAAGGGATGACTGAGAGCCGTCGGTGTGTTCGTATTCCCTCATGGTGCCAACGTATTGTCTACGGCACTTGCAATGCATCAATTTGATTTATCTCCACTAGGGCACAAATAATTTTAGAGAGGTAGTTCTTCTTAGACAAGTACGACGAAAAATATGCTCATGGTCACAATGATCTAGGGTATATTTACTCCTTGGTGCCGGTGGGGAAGAGCCAGGGATAACGCTACAGCTCCATTTCTGTCGGACTGGCAGGGTGGGTCCATTATAGTCCAGCATAAAAACTCGAGAAGCTGTTAATATATGGGCCACGAAGTAGTGTTTGGTTTAACAAATATACTTCTATGTATATGAATCATAGTGTATATATTGTCCGTCGGTTCGAAAAATTGCCAAAAATAGTTTATGCGATGTTGGTTTTAGACCGTGCTATGAATTCTTACCCTACGAGCTTCCGTGATTATACTTAGATGAGCTGGGATAGGAACATATCTTGTCCTTTTCCAACCAAAGTCCCAAATTTCACTTCTACCTTCCACATGAAGGGAACACATTTCAGGTTAAAGTTAAGCTTGAAGTTTCCTATTTGTCTTGGAATCCCAATCTAATTCAGAATTGTTTCTTCAACGTGATGAAACATTTAGGGTTGACCTCTGGTTAATCTATATCATATACGATGGAGTCCCAATTGCAAGGCCTTATGAAATTTCATCTCCAAAGCATTGTTTTGGTGTTTAATCTGCATTTTGACAGGGTTATCATAATTGAACTATTTGTAGCTAAAATTCATCAATAATAAATTAGTAAATACAAGAAGGAAGTTATATATTGTTATGGCCGGGGGAATAAATTCGCTGTACCGTAGCAACGGGGGTATGTTTGTACATGGTGATTTTGGCGCTAAAAGGTTATACAGTTATCACTTATTCTTCTGTTATCCCACGGTCGAGGATATATATTTTAAGTGTCATGTTGCACAACAGCGCTACAGATTCTTTCCTGGTTTTGTACTGCAGAATGATAAAAAACAAATCAGACTCGTCATCGCACGGCGTATCGTAGCGCGCTCTACGCAAATGTCATCCCTCCTGTGCTCAACGGAAACTCCGAACTACATGAGAGTGGGACGACCACGAAAAACACTAACCACACGTCATCGTTCCAAATGCATCATGGCGTCCATCGGAAGACAAAAATCACCCTATCACCCTCCCTGGCGCCCCCAACCCATAATGACTGCTTCGAATTGACTGCCAACATCTTGGGGGTTCAGACATTACCCGATATGCCGGGAGTCCTGGTGCCTGAACCACGTCACAGCCCATCAAGCCTCCTATTGGGATGTTTTGGCCACCCCCGGCATCTGCCGGTGGAGCCAATCAGGGGAGGCTGCATTGTCCATGACGCCTCCCCAGCACAAGCTGCTGATCCATATAAATGAGTGGCATCCTTAACGTTCCAGAGATGCCAAGGATGCCGCTCTAGGGCAGGTTGGGGCAGCAGCAGACCCCCATTTGGCTCTCAGATCCCCATTTTTTGACGCCATCGGCGGCATTGCGATGCCAGGGATGCCCAACAGCGGCATTGGGTTGCTGCCTATGGCACCCAAACGATACGGATTGGTTCGTCAGCTAGTGGAGGGCTGATTTGTATCGTTTTGGCACCAGCATAGGCCAGGAAGGTTGCTGGCATGGAAGGAGGCAGGGGAGTCGGGAGGGTGACTTGTTTGGGTCCTTATTTTGGAGTTAGATATCCCCTAGGATACCGTTGGAAAGCTGAGAAGCAGACAAATTGAACGGCACAATCGGGGGTATAATTAATTTAAATGGGGGATACTGAGAGCGCGTCAAAGTTGAAAACACTGCCCTACAGTGTAAAATGGCTGCACCCAGCCATAATGAGAACTAAATATTTAGTACAAAACCCTGTTTCTGTAACAAATTTCATATATTTTACAACTTACTGAAACTTCATAGTGAAAGTTTCATTTGATGCCAATATTATGAAGTTTTGGATCACTAGTTTGAACTCTTTTTTTGCTGATCTTGACTCAGGCGTTGACGTAAAAACATCATTGAATGCGGCCTTTGCAATATTAGATCAATGAGTCCAATGAGGGCCACAGCTACATCTCAACAAGGATCAAAACGGAATTCATTGTGGTAGACAGAGCACTCGTGGCAGTATTGCCAACATCTTTCACTACCCATAGTATGCTGTCATTATTCCAACGACCATTTTATCCAAAAATGATGCACACTTTTATTTGTATTAACGTAAAATTGACAACATGAAATTGACTTCCCAGATGTTGATATGGGAAGTGTTCAAAGCTGAAATTTCACGTATGTATTAAAACTAAGAGATAGGACTTCTCCGTATATAACCAGTGCAATTGGATGAATGTATGTAATTAAAATTCGAGTGTATCCAACGAGCAAACCTTCCTTGAAATGGGCTGAAGTGTTGACTGCTGATTTCAATGATGTTGGAAGAATACATCTCGTACTGAAAAAGATTACTGTCTTCCAGAATAATTGACCACTCTTGAATGTGTCTCAGTAGTTCTGGCAAATGCTCATCCTGTCAATATTCTTGCCTAGAGCTGGGAAAATGCCCACCATTACCGATGCATTGATGCAATGCCAATATTCATAATATCAAAAGACAGCTGCTCATTGTCGTTCACTTCACCGGTACCCAGGTTTTCTTTTTAATGCCTTCAAAACTCTGAGCTCAGCATCAGGGTTGGAATTTTTACTGCGGCCTCTTCTCCGTAGGCCTTGATCCAGACATTAGCATGAATACCACCAAAATGCTAGGAATCAGCAAGTCCAACTAGGGCTAGTACTTCATCAACTAAGATCAAATCATACTCATTTACACCAGACTGTGCCCTTGTGGCCCCAAAATGCCACACATAATCATTAGCATTTACGTGGTATTGACCTTTGAAGACATTGGTCTGGAAAATATACACTGCTGACATACTAAGATCGGCAACAAACTATTGGGCTTGCCATTTTGTAAGCTGACCATCACTTCCAGATATTGCTTGCCCTCCAAATATGAAAGCTGCAATGGAGTGTCCAGTGCATCTGGCGGGCAAGCCTGCCTGAAAAATGATACACCAATGCAACACCCCGAATTCAACAATGTTCTAACTCTGCTCCTCGTTCTGGGAATTCCCGTTTCTCCCCCAGAAAAACTGTTTGTCTTTGATGGCATCAAAGTGATTCTGATTAAGTTTATTCTGGCCTGGAGCTGGAGGACTGTCAGCTGGCACTTTCTACATAAGAAGCACGGTTACGTGGGAGCTGAACCTTCTAGTCGGTAAAGATAGGTATTCAAGAACTAACAAAGACTACAGCAATTCTTACATTGCAAGGCATATATTTTAGCCTGTTAGCTAGCAAAAGTCCTACCTTCCGCCTCTATTATGGATTCATTTCATTTCATCCATACGCGACATTGGCATTATCAGTTTCCAGTGGGTGTTGATCCCAAGGCAGCTCGCTCAACAACGTCTCCCTGACCTCGGTCGCAATTTCTTCCTCGCTCTTGCCCTCCACGCTGATGGCGTCGTGTACAAAGACACGTAACTTCCCAGCCCCGCTCTGTACAGGTAATAATCCCACGCCTGGCATAACTGCATGCGCGTTTGCAATTGATAGCGGAACAATGGGCACTTTAGCCTTGACGGCCATGGAAAAGATTCCACCCTTAAACTCCATCAGACGTCCGTCGGGGCTGCGCTTGCCTTCGGGAAAGGCCATGATGGGGACGCCGGTCTTAAGGTAGTTGATGGCCTGTTTGAATGTTCGCAATTGTGATCGTTTGTCGGAGCGGTCAATTAAGACGTGCTCTCCCTGTAGCAATTTATGCATGTTGTTGAAAGTTGGTTGGCGAAGAAGTAGTGAATGATTTGTGTTTCACGTATGAGGACGATTAGTTTCAAGTACGATGAAAGGAAGATATCATCGGAGACTTACCCCCACCAACTGCTTTCCAACCCCAGGAAAATCCTTCAAGCTATCTTTGGCAATGAACTTGAAGACTGGGTCTAATGGAACAAGAGATTAATTCCAATTGGTTACAAGTTCATCAAGAGAATGAGCAGGGTTGGGGGATCAGCATTTTGTTAGCGAGTGTCTGAAAATGTATCAGTTGACGCAGAACAAACCCAGGCCGGCGTCACGTCATGGGAAGGGGTAACATGGTTTTGGCGACAGGTAAGATTGGCCCCAAATAAGTTCTCCTTACCTAAGACGCAGCATAACACCGCAATATCCAAGAAACTAGCATGGTTCGCCACAAACAGACATGCTCCGCTACCTCCTCCAACTTTTAGCCGAGACACATCCCCGGCTACCTCGGGGTAGCAATTCGTAATCTTCAAGTACGACCGACACCAAACTTTGCCCGCGTAGTCGAACTTTGCTCGATTTTCGTCGAACCCTTCGATGGCATCGCCCAACACCCTCAGGGTGTCCATAGCAGCCATCCAAAACGGCATGGTGAGCGCTATGATCGCCAGATGGTACATGCCGACGGCGTTGAGTATCTTTTCCTTCCCATTTTTCTCCCATTTGAGCAAAGGTTTCATTTCCGCAACGGAGAGGATGTACGACGGCACGTCTGATGGCTCTGCATTTGTCGTCGCTACATTTTCTGGTCTGGGCGTCTGCAGCGATGCGCGTAGATGCCGCGATCCTTTTGCGATGGTTCGCGAATGTTTCGTGACAACGCCGCCAGTCGAAAAGGCCGCGATCGGTGTTATCAGCAAGCTCGATGACAGAGCAAGCAGGATCATCGTTTTCCCACCACGCTGACGCCACCGCCGAGAAGTTGCCCTATGCTGCATCGTGATTTACTAGGATGCCACCGATATGAGAGAGGATAGCTCGCTGTGACTGAAGTAGGTATGGTAGATAGAATGATGAAGATTATGAGGAAGGCGTTGGTAAAGGAAATCGAAAATGGCTGGTGGAGGAGTGGACGGTTGGTGTAGGTCGGTGTCTGTTCTGTTGATTGATTGAGAGCTTCTTACGCACGTGTGTATTCTGTGAGGAAGAATGCCGTCAAGTGGCGGGCGGTGTGGTGTGCGGTGTGGAGTGTGGCGTTCGTACTTACCTACCTACGTATGTACGCAACCCTGCGGCGACCCAGCCAGGGGTGCGGCCCTCGGGCCTCAACGTCACGCGGAGTCACGGAATCTTTTATCATGGTCACGGGAGCAATGCCTCCTCGCTCGCTCGATCGCCAATCGCCCGACCTGGCACGTCGCAGTCCGTGAGGTTGGCGCAGTTAGTGCGGTGGAGAAGAGCAGAGGAGCACTCGCTCGCCGGCTAACGGGCTGACAGACAGGGGCTCTGCCACTTGGCATCTCTCTCCCCTTCTTCTTGGAAGCAGGGAGGACAGTGCTTCGAGCACTTCGCCTCTCATAAGTACAAGGGCAAGGGCGACGCCTCTCGTACCGCCGCAGGATCCGTCCGAGCTGTCCTCAGGGCCAGACTTCCTCTCCCTGGATCGCCGTCCATCCCATGCGCGAGTGGTCGGATCACCAGCGCGGCCACGTGCAAAAATGCGCGCGTCGCGAGTCACGTGGCCTAGCCACTAGCTACTCCGCCAGGGTAGGAATCACCACGTGGGCCGGTCTCCAGCAGAAGATTGGATTTTTGGCAAAGCTCCGGGCCAAAATTTGGGGTTCGCGGACTCGCCCGGACTAACGCTCACTGCCTTCTCGAACTCCTTCCGACGCAGGTCGCGCTCCGGCGCCTCCGATATCACCAAGGAGATCAGGTCCAAGCGCCGCGAGAGAGCGCGAACTGTGTCAAAGTGCCAAAGCCCCTGAATCTGGTCGATAAAGGCTCGGTGGGGGGGGAAATTTCCCACCTTTCCCAAAATAAATCACCCCTCACGCAACGATCTTTCGAACCTTCCAAACCTCCCCGCCGGCGTGTGCCTCGTGCAAAAGCTCCCCGACTGGCGATGGTTGGTGCACCCGCCGGGATGCTTGCAATACCTCCGAGGGGCGCCGTGTCGAATGCACACGCCCCCCTTCCCGCTCATCGATCTGTTGGTGCACCCGACCATGCTGCACGGTCCGGGACCTCCCCCGTGCCGACAGCAGAAACCGCCGACCGATGCGGTGGTCTGGCATCCCTCGCTCTTGCACAGCTGCTTCGGGTGCTTGTAGCCGTGGCGGGAGCACACCATCCCCTTGACTCCGGGGACGCATCCGTTCCCAACTCGATGGCAACCTTCCACGCTGCACATCGTCTTGGCCGTCGGCTTCGCGGTCGGGTGGTGCGTGATGCACATCCCGTCCTTCTGCGCCACGCTGGAGCAATCGGGCACGCTGCATTGTTTCCTAACCCGCGCCTTCTTGGGCCTTCCGACGGGATGGTGAGGGTAGCACAGCCCGTCGCGATCTGCCGGCCTCGCGCACCCGTCGACGCTGCAACCCCTCACGATACGCTTCCCCGCCCTCACCCGCTTCGGGGGCGTCGATGCCGCCTCCTCCCCGCCCGTCCCCTCCCCGCCCGTGCCGACGTCGCCGACGTCGTCTTCACGAGCCTCTTCCGCAGCCGCGATTTGACGCCGAACGTGACGCAAACGAGCCTCGATCTCGGCAGCGTTGCGTGCCAATTCGGCCTCCTCCCGTCTCAGTTCCTCGAGAGAGGTCATGATAACGCTTGCATGCGCTCGCCCTGATCGACCGGCGGAGGGGAAGAAGGAAGATGGCAACGCAAGGGCGAAGCAAGAAGCAAGTTCGAAGGAGGGATCTGGAGGGATATCGTTAAAAAAGGCACAAAGTCCAAATCGCTGAAATACCATGTAAAATATTAATTTTAGAAACGTATTCCTAAGTGGAAAACATACCAACGTTTGTCCAACATTTCTGATAATCACTTCCAGGTGGGAGATTATCCTGACCACACGCTTTTACTATGCCAAAATTAGTATTTTAGTTTGTATTTTGCTTGATATTTTGGGCCTCTCAGAGGCCCAAATACTAAAAAGTCTTTCTGAACAGGGCTAGTTATCGTACCTACCATGGGTATTTGTACAGGCAAACTTACAAAGTTATTATTACATATTGTGCAGGCAAAATTACTAGATGGCAAAGCGCCGTTGCCCAGCAGATGAATGGAAACGAATCATTCTACGAAGCTTGTAGCAGATGTAGGTACAAACCAAAAAGGATTGAGTATTGTATCATAGCAACAATCATGATAGATGGTCATGCTTTGTCAAACTAAAAAGGATGGAGAATTGTAACTGTTTAATAGAAAATGATGTTATTCCCAAAAGATGGAAGCACGAACGAAGCTCGCGCGTGCTTCCGGCAATACAGGCTGAACTTGCACCAGGCGAGGACGGAGCGCGCGCGCGAAAGATACTATTTTAGAAAGAATGAAAA